>PVIU01003052.1:0-154977 GCA_004026605.1 Ondatra zibethicus
AGGTACCCACCATTACAAACGATGCATTGGTGTACTTGCTGGAGTGCAGGTACCCACCATTACAAACGATGCATTGGTGTACTTGCTGGAGTGCAGGTACCCACCATTACAAACGATGCATTGATGTACTTGCTGGAGTGCAGGTACCCACCATTACAAACGATGCATTGATGTACTTGCTGGTTTCTTCCGAGTCGCTGTCATCATCAGAAGACTCCTCGGACTCAGGCTCGCTCTCTTTGCTCATCTCCAGGTCATGCCTCAGTGGCACTCTGTTAAAGTCGTCTATGGAAAAACAAACGGTAGCAAGTCTTCCCAGAAAAGTAAGCGGGACTGAGGACAGAGCTCACCTACAGAGAATGCTCTCGGCATGAACACAGTCCGGGGCTCAATCAAAAACTCAAATGAAAAGGAATCAAATTTCTGACTGACAGACTCGTAGAAATGAAAAGGAAATGCAGAATTAATTGTACTGGTTTAATGTCAATAAGAGTTTAATCATTAAGTCATTCAATACTTAATAATTAAAATTAGTTTCGGAAGTCTAAAAAAGAAGAAAGTACCCCCAAAAGATTTCAGTAATAAAAGCACAGGTCATATGTAGTGATATTTCATTTGTATTTTAATAAATAAAGCTTGCCTGAAGTTCAGAGAGTAAAACAGCTGCACTGATCAGCCTTACAGACCAGGCAGTGGTGACCACACCTTTAATCCCAGTAGCCATACTAGTTTGCCACAGAAACCAGGTGGTAGTGGTGCACGCCTTTAATCCCAGAACTAGAGAGGAATATAAGACAGGAGGAGGAGACATCTCTTACACACAGTCTTATTCTGAGATTCCTGGAGGCAGAATTGCCATTTAGGACTGAGGTAGAAGTAAGAGCTGGTGGTTGGCTGTTTTGCTTTTCTGACCTTCAGGTTGAACCCCAATTTCCATCTCTGAGTTTTTATTAATTGTACTGCAGTCATGAGAAATAGCATCATTATTCTCCAATTGATTGTTCAGGGTTTGGTATGCACACCTTAGTTGTGTGTGGACTATCACTGTTCTGGTTACTATAACTTAAAACTTAATATCTTAGATTTTTGTTTTCAGTATCATATAATTAACATTAAATTAACAATGTCTCCTAAGTACATTTTTAGATTAATTACTATTTAATTTTATTTAGTACTAAAGCATCCTTGTTATTCAATATTTTAAATTAGTAAAAACCCAGCTGATGTATTTATCTACATTATTATTGATTCCACTTTAACTGTATTAACAAGGACTTCTACAGAAATTAACTAGGTCAGCCATATGTTGATTTGATTCATCTAGTTATCTTGTTTATTAGCTTGGCTTATTCACCCGTGCTAATTTTGGTATAGGCAGCTGGATGCAGCCAAAGCAGCACCAGGTGTGATCCCATCAATAAGCTTAAATAGAATTAAAGCTTAAAAATTGTTTCTAGTTCAATGTGGGAAATTTAGTGATTGACAATTTATTAAACATTTCCACCTTTTCTCAATCGCTCAGATATCAGTGGTAAAGAAAACAGATGACTGTTAAAATCTGTGCTGTTTGGTTTATACTAAAGACAAAATAAAACTAACAAAGGAGAGTAATCCTTTTTTTTTTTTTTTGTTCCAGCTCAGAGGCTTCATCTCCTTATAACTAACCTATTTCTGTTTTTTTTTTTTTTTTATCAAATATGTGGGGGGGTTGGGGATAGAAAACACACTACATACTGGAAATCTTCTGATGTTCATTGAAAATATTGGGATCCATATAATCTGCTAAAACTAAATTTTAGATAGCCCACAATCCTCTTATTGATCTTCAATCAAGTGTATGCTGTACACTAAATAAGTCCAAACATGGCTTAACTTTATCTGATGTAAGATATAAAAGTAAACTACATACATGGAACAACATTAGAATTCCTGTTTTTCTTTTTATTTTCATCTTGATTTCCAATGTGCTGTGTCCTCCAGCTCCTGTATGAAGGAAGTCTCTAAGAAAAACAAACAACAATCCTCCTTTAAAATCTAAATATTTCCTTAATTATTGTAGCCTAGATATCACTCAAAGATGAGAACTTCATCAATTACTATGAAATGTATGTAACTCCTCAGGGGTGAAAGTTTTTAAATTTGACGCTGAAACTTTCCTTTGTATTGTTCACATATTTAGTAGCTTTGACATGTCGAAGTGGGACTAGAAAGTGATATTTGTACCTAATAGAATCTGCTTCTTAGTTAAGAGATGCCTGATCGCAAGGCAGTATAGCTTGTTCTTCCATCAGACAAAACCACAAAATACAGATTTTCATTAATATCCATCATGCAATAGCAAATTACTTTAAATGAACAGGTATGGGTCAAAAAGAAAGGTACCCAAAGGATGTAAGACCCCATCCATTTGGAGATGGAGCAAGGACAGAACAATTCAAACTCATTTGGAAAATTGTCATTTGAAAAGAGATGCTTACACAAAGAGCGCCTTCATAGCAGTGTATCTCAGCTATGCTATCTAGAGGAGTATTTTCCAAATCTCAGCCATGGAGTCAGACAGAGACAGTTGCAGCTGTTATCTAAGAGGTTCAGGCTATATCTCCAGCTGGTAAAAGGACCTGACATTGTCCATGTGACACTATTTTTTCAGGCATGAAAGATGCAAGGGTGTGAATGTTAAAGAATTTTCCAGCAAGGTTCCAAAAGCCACTGAAGCCATTCAACGTGTATCCAGGTTAGATGCCCCACATGGAACTCTGGAGTGATCTGGGTGTGAAGCTGCGAGGGTGAAACCTAAGCCGCAGTGGGTACTTCAGGATATTGAAGATGCCTGACGTGTGTGCCATTTGCCAAGCAGGGCGGTGGCGAGAGGGCCTGTGATCAAACTCTGAGAACAACCTCTTCCATTATGCTTTCTCCTCCATAACGGACTAAGCCATCAAGCCATGAGCCAAATTAAACCTTTCCTCCTTTCCTCCCTCCTACTTTGTCTAACTCTAAGTGGTCTTTTTTATTGGTGCCTGGTCACAGCAAGGAAAAACATAAGTAACATAGAAAAACAGTTATGTTGAAAACACCATCTCGTATTGTGAGTGGCCACTCAACAACCACTCTCCTAGAGTAGCAAGAACCTCATTTTCTAAGAGGAACTGATGGATCATTTTCCAATAGTGAGGTATGAAGGATTGTCTACTCTTCAATCCCTGATTCTTTCAAGTGCCCGCAAACCTAAGTCTCTCAGTGAAGCTCACAGTGTACAGGGCTACTGTACTAGCTAGGTGAAGAGGCTACTGGTGAAGAGGCCACTGACACTTCATAGTGGAATAAGTAAGGGCAGGGTCCCAGGGCCAACTGCATGTGATCTTGGATAATGTTAGCGTATATAGGAAATGGAAGATTAGTTGAAAGGGGGCTCCATGATGCAGCTTCCTTGAGGTCATTATCCATATGGTGGAGGATTTGGCACTGATTCGTTTAGTTGGAGACATCTATACTACTTAGCCCTTTACTCGTGCTCTGCAAGTAAGCCCAGTAAACGTACTAGTTCCTTGAACTGAACGCTGGTGGAATTGTGACTTGAGTTTCTTGCTGGGTGTCCTATCTGGAGTGAACAGAAGTCTCTTCATGTTTCCTCAAGAAAAGGCAATGCGGCACTATGGTATCTCAGAAAATCCCTTCCTCATCATGTTCTAATGTATATGATCTGCCTTTCAGTAAGAATGTGTTCTGATCCCCTTCTCCCAACAGTTTCTTTCCTTTCCTTTTTATACCAAGGAGATACCACTTGATACCACCAAACAAAATAAATGAATCATAGCTAATCTTAAAATTTCTTTGCCTCATATTTTGATAACAATTGCATATTCTCTTTGCTCCCTGCTTCTATTTATACCACCTTCATCTTCACAAAACCCAAATAATTTAACTTTCTGTCTTTCCCTTGTATTATAGTACTCACTATTCACCATCATTCACTCAGAGGCATCAGCTACCAATTTCAAGATCATCCAACCTCACTATTTTTTGACCTGGTGAGTAATGGACTGTCTTCCATAAGATGCTCATCTCCTTGGTCAAACCAGCATTGATGAAATAATCTACATAGTCTTGCTGTAGCTTGATGCTTTATTCTCACCCCTGGGATTCTTCTTTCTACTTCTCACCTATCTATTTGGTCACAAACATAACATCATGTCTAAACTATGACTCAAACCATTCATATTATTGAAAATTACCCTTCTTACTAGTAATTTATTCTAGCAACTTGCTCCCAGAAATTTGTGGTTTTTTTTCAGTCTCCCATATACTGTTCTTATCACTTTCCTTCTTGTTTACACGTGACGTCTTCATATGTCATCGTCCTCTGCTATAGACATTCATTTGCAAAGATCATCAACTCCTTTGCTATTTTACTTTTACATAACCATTTTTAAGATCTTCATGGGTTTGCATAGCCTCTATCCCCAGAGAACTCAATCAAAACTATGGAATGATTCTCCTTCAATTCACGGTCATAAACATCAGATGATCATATAATAACTTCTGACAATTTTATTATCTTTGAAATAACTATTTTTTATACTTTCTTCCTCCCCAAGTATTAAGATCTATTTTGTCTTCCTTCCCCTGATTTCCCTCAATTCTCCAATGATGATTTTGATTTATTATTTCTCCATAAATTAAAGGCAATTGGGGATGAAGTAATGCAATGACAATCAGTTTGATATGATTATCATGTGTAGTAGACATATTTTGGAACATCCTATTATTCCCCACAAACATGTACAATTATGTGTCAGTTAAACATTTTCAATATATTACCAAGGAAAATATACATATAGAATATTTACTTCCACTTTTTGACATTCCATCACCACATTTGCCAGCCATTCTGCATCTCTATCCCCATTCTCTTCTGCTTGCTTGTCTCCAGCCTCTATATTCTGTCTGTTTAGGTGGAGTAATTCTCCAGTCTCTACACTCTGTCTGCTTTGATTGAGTAAGGTCTCCAGGTCTCTTCCAGAGACCCCCATATCCACTTACAAAGCACTTTGACTCTTGTGCCTATAAACATCCTTAGTACCCAGCAGAAATTCAATCATACATGTTCAGCAAAAAGTGAATCCTCTTTCTTTTAGTGAATATGCATACAAGTATTTACCTTGACTATACCAGCATCATCAAACAAAAAGTATTCATGTGTGCCTTTGTGGGCTCGTGGTCAGTCAATCAGCCCAAAGGAAAGTAAATAATGCTAAAGTTCTCTGATGTTCAATCTCGTGTTGTAACTGCTAGTTCCCTAGAATAGGGAAGGTGGTGGAACTTGGAACCATTAGATGCTGCCCTCATCCTCCAAGCTCAGCCCCATTTTTATCCAAATGGTCACGTGGTCTGCATCCGATCAAAAGCACATCCCTTCTCTTATGAAAGTAAATGTCTCAGTAAACTGGAAATTACAGGTGGAAGGGATAAATTCACACCACTTTTGACCATGAATTTGATTAAGAATGGCTATGTCAACACACTGAAATCACAGCAAACTACGTGTCCAGTTAGCTTTCAGAAAACCACTTAATAAAGAAGTGGAGACACACAGACTTAGCTTTTATGTTCTGTCTACCTGCTCCAGCCAGTTCAACTTCCTAATCAGTTGTAAAGTCTTCTAATTATTTCCTTTTGAAACCCAAACCAGATGTGGTGTTTAAGGGTAAGATGTTACATTTATATTGCCTGTGGCAGGCCATTTTGTGGCTATCATGAATATTTTGAAACTATTTATATAAGCTTAGTGAAACAAGAGTGTTAGTTGTAAACTCAGCCTTCAGGGTTTAAACAAGCCTCTTACATAACTGGTTATAAATTTAGACATTTTTTTTTAAAAAAGAACTCTTATCTTCCTCATCCATGCTCCACTGGCTTGTAGTCAAATAATCAGCAAGGACTTCAATCAAAACTAGGTGACATTGTGCAAAGCTACTTATAACCATTGACAATGCTGTGACGATTGCTACCTGGAATTCAGCCTCCAGAGGAGAGGGGTCACTGGGTGGATCTTTCTTCTTCATGTTCTGTAGACATGAATGTAACTCAGACAAGTTCACTTCTGTTTCTCCAAACTGATTGTATTCCACTAAGGCCTGGTGGATCAAGATGTACTGTGCCTGCAAGAAGCAAAGAACAACACACATAATTAACGTGTACTATAGAAGCCTCTATGTCATTAATACAGAAGTTTCCACATTGGGAAGCTGTGTGATAAAAGAATATTGATATTTGTAGCATACAGTCTTGAAATTGACTCTCACAATTTTCTAGGCCAAGAATAAATTGCATTTCAGGCTGAAATTCCAAAAAAATAAGCTTTGTCAAATAGAGTATCCATTGTATGTGGCCTTCATTTTATGCCTAGATTTTTTATTAACTCATAATCTGTTACTTCCTTTAGTGATTAATATTGAGATTGAAATTAATATTATTCAAAATTATAATAATTTTCAAAGCCAGAATGGTAGGTTGGTATCCTGTAGAACTCATTATTCAAAGTTAGAATTTCTCTTCAATGAATTAAACTATTTAAGATTCAGTATGCCAAACCCAAATTTAGCAATTCTAAACATTTTTGTTATCTCATTTGAGTCCTTTTTTGTTTGTTTGTTTTTTGTTTAAAGAAAAAAATGTAATTCTGATAAGCTTTTTAATCTGCCATCTCTAGTTTAACATGTCTATTGACTGATTATTTTCTGGGTATCATTTATTTTTATAAATCTGCCCTCTTATCTGTTTATCTACAAACACACAAATAGATGTACTTCACTGATATTGGTTCCCCTGTGGTATCCATCTCTGTATCCAACCACACAGGGAGATACACACTGGCTCGTTCTCTCCAACACCACAAGTCATTGGCTGTGATTTTCCATTCCCCTCTATAGGTATTTAGATTATTTCCAATATTTTGTTATTCTAACTATGCTAAATCCAAGGGTCATTCCTGTACCTGTTTGACCATTTACACAGGAAAATTTCCACTGTTGCCACACAGATATTTTCAATAATAACTATCACTTTCAGTTACCAAATGTCATGTCTCATGCATGCAATATGTCTAAGTGCTTCAACTTATACTTTCTTTTTACCCATTTTTTTGTAGTTGTTGTGTGAGATAATTGCTAACTTTATCTCAGTACTATTCCCATTTTATGGCTAGTTGATCTGGTGCATAGAAAGATTAAAAGAAATCCAATAGTATATAAAATAAGCAATTCAGGGCCTGTATTTGAATTTCTGAACTCTAGTCCAAAGAGCCAGGTTCTTGCAGGGTGTGGTGGATCCTAATTGTTATCCTAGCACTTGGGATGCTGAGACAGGGGTTCTGCAGCAAATTCAAAGTCAGGTAGCTGTATAGTGAGATCCTGTGTGGATAAACATACAAAACAAAAGATGCTCTTAACCACTACACTATTCTGTCTGCTCAATGTTATGAAAAGCTGCCAACACAGTTTGTTCTTTTTCATCAGGTTCAGGCATGTAAATGATTTCGCTGTCTTGGGAATATCTTAAGCTTATGTTGCTTGCGTGGTATGTTTCAACACAAGTACAAAGTGATTCTGGTGGAGATTAGCTCATTTTAGTTCTCAGAAGTTAAAATATCTTCTTTGTCCACTGTTTGAAGTCATAATGATATGGATTTCTTTTACACCCCTCAATCCTCATCCCTGAATATTTAAGTCATCAAACAATAATGAGCCTACTCATGAAAAGTTTGACTTTACCTCCACTTGTACCATGAGGCACCTCTGTCGCCTTAGCTTGACAACATAACCATAAACATCCACTTTGCCCTCTGCTTCCAAGCCTTCCAGCATGGCATCAATTCCGATGTAGGTTCCTGTGCGCCCAACACCAGCACTAAAGGAACAAACAGAAAAGTGAGGTGAGAGGTATACCAGATGACTCAGTGACTGAAGAGCCTGGCTGACAAGACTGACCTGAGCTTGATCCTTGAATTTCACTTAACGGTGGAAGGAGAAAACTGCATCCATAAACACCACACACACACACACACACACACACACACACACACACACAGAGAGAGAGAGAGAGAGAGAGAGAGAGAGAGAGAGAGAGAGAGATTTTTTAAAAGAAAAAAATTAAGCCAGGTCCAGAAGGAAGAAGAACAGCCGTCAAGGGCAGGCAATAAGGCCAGTTTCACCTTGGAAATTATTTACATATTTACATTCAGGTCCTTGCTATTTATTTCATAAATCATAAGATCAGTTTATACCCCCACAATAATAAAATGTCAATTTACAAGAACAGCTGTTTGAGAAATGAATCATAGTAGATTGTTGACAAAACAGCACTAGGCAATCAATGTCCCTAGCTGCCCAACAGCAGAGTTGCACAGAGCCACAGGGGCTCTCGGCCTGCCAGTCCTTACCTGCAGTGCACCACAATGGGGCCACTGAAGAAATTGCTGAAAGCATTAACCCTCCGTCGAAGTTTGAGGAGCAGGTGGGGGTCTTCGGGAACCCCGTGATCTGGCCAGCTGGTAAACTGAATGTGTGTCACTTCTCTTCCAGTGGCTTTTTCTTTTTTCTAGTCAAGAGATGATGCATTCTTTGAGATGTTTTCTTTCAAAGCTAACTCAGTGAGATAAGTATGTAAAAAAAAAAAAGAGGACCTGTGCAATAGGCTCCTCGTGTAACTACCCCCAAACCTTTGCCTCAAACACTCTCTTCTGTGGTTTTCCAATTTCCTGTGCCATGAGAAGTCACACTAGACTCACATGCACCACCCAGCCAACGAGTGATGAGCAGAGTCAGGAAGAGTAAGGAAAGCGGAAACTTCTCGGACTTTCTATCCTATGATGTCAAAGTTAAAAGTAATAAAATAAAATGAGAGACTAGAAAAGGTCGTGGAGAGATGGAGGTGGATGCTTGAAAACTAAGCAAGCACGATCCTCACAGCATATTAGATATCATCTGCTTGGTTTCCTGGTGAGCAGAACTATTTCCTCCATGTACAAAGTATAATTAGTTACTTGATTTGCATTCCATTCTGTAGATTATCACACAGAGAATGATCCACTTTCAAAAGATAAATAATAAAATAGTTTGCTTGTAAGTTTCCAATAGAAATTATAAAAATCCATTAAGATAGATACCTCAGAAAAGTTGCAGTGACCAGCTAGCCATAAACCCCTAAACAGCTCCTCCATATATACAATAGGGACCTTTGCCAAGCATGCATTTTTTTTATTGGCAATAAATAGGATTGTTTATCCCCAAGAGCAGAGCAAGAAGGTATAGGAGAAATAGCTAGCAAACCTGTACTTTTGGTTTCTGTTTTACTGAAGATGTATCTGAACTTTGCACAAAGTTAAACTCAAATAAGATATGCACGTTTAAATTACATTATTAAGAAATACATGATAAATTAAATTGTGTTTGTTACATTCAAATGGTGCACATTACTATCTAATAATAAAACATTGTTGCCACTGTAAAATGAAAGCCCAAGCCCCTCTGACTCCCCATTTTGACAACTCAGCCTAAGGCAACTACTAATCTATTTTCTGCATGTATAGGTTCTCTATCTGGAATTTTCCTGAAAACAGAATTACATAATAAGAGATGACCTCCATTTCAACTCTTTCCAAGGCCATGCTGACCTCATTCTTTGCTGAACTGAATACTCTCTCTCTCTCTCTCTCTCTCTCTCTCTCTCTCTCTCTCTCTGTCTCCTGTATGGTTGTAACTTAGTACTTCTCAAAATGCTCATACCATATGCCATTTTTTAAAATATGCTTTTCATAATGCACACAGACTATTGACAAGCAGGATTGTTTGTTTTTCCACTTAATAACCTCGTCACTGATTCAGAACATTTTGTGGACCCAGGGGTCCAGCATAGCAGGTACTTGTGATTCATGTAGACAAGCAATGCATTAATCAGCAGTCTGAATTCTATCCTGTCAGTTTTCATGGTTATTTCAACCTGGCTCTTTCTCCTAAAGATCATTAAAAATAATTTTTCCCAGATGTGTTTTAGTTCTTCATATATAATATTCCTTAGCTGCACTTTTATAAAATGTCATGCCAAGCCAAAAGTTGCATAATGAAAGAAACCCACATGTGTGATGTTCAGCTTCTGAATGATGTAATCGGGACATATTTTGTGTTCGTTGATCTTTACCACAACATCTCTGAAAGCCCGGGAGCCTTCCTCCATGCATGGCCAGTACTCTGCACACTTGTTCTGTAGTTTAGAAAAATAACTCATGACTCCAGAGTATCGTAAAACAGTTTCTGCTTACTCCTAAAACATCGAAAATTAAAATTCTATTCAACTGATATTCCCCCCAAGCATTTGCAAATTTTTTTAATAACGTGCACTTTGAGCTGAAATGTATTCTGTTTCCAAATAGGGTTTCTGGATGGGTTTGTCTTAGCCAATTAGTAGGAAGACAATCTGTCCAGCCATCAACACCTATTACAAGAAGACTGCATGAAAGATTAGCAAAAGGTGGTCACTTTCAGGCTCTGGTTTTCACCTCTCTCAACACTGTATTATGTGGGTGTCCACTGTCCACCCAAGGTCAGTTTTGCTGTAATCATTCACAAATAATTGTGAAGTTGGCACATTGCAACGTACAGAACTTATTACAATGCCAAAGAAAAGCCTCAAAACCAATGCACTTGACTATTACACACACATACACACACACACACACACACACACACTTCATATACAGATTTAAGTTTTCTACCTGGATGAAAATGTAGATAAAATGTTAACAAGGTTAAAGCAGAGAATTGTCTGCATTAATCATATGAGATGCAGCTCAGCATTTCCTTTCCCAAGTTCCAACCTCAGCCTTCTGGGCTCTTACCCTGTTTCCTTCTTCACATCTTGTGACCATGACAATAACTGTGGCTTTTTGTTCCCAGATCATCCTCCAGAAGTCATCAACTGTTTCATCCCGGGGTCCTAGAAGTTAAGTACAAGTTACAAGATGCTTTCTTAAAGATGCTGCAAACCCAGTTTCCAGGAGTAACTCCAGGATTGGAAATAAATTACCTTGTGCAGCAATGTATTTTCTTGGTTCTTTGAAGCCCTGATCAAAATACACAAAGAGAAGAGAGCATTTATAGAAAACTTGTTCATGAAAACTCTGAATCAGAAGAAGCTGACATGGCTCTATCGTGGTTGCGAACACATGTGGCCATTTCCAGATCATGGTAGGGGGCATTTAATAGTGCAGAGCAGGTTAGTTACCATTTGCAAACAGCATTCTTGACCTGCATATATGTTTGCCATGTACTCCAAACACCATTTATAATTAGACTTCATCTCCTCTGAGATGCTGAGGAATTAACAAGATGAGTCCAGACTTTCCCTGTTTATAAACTGCTTGCCCTACAGTATTCTCTGCTATTTAAACCTTTGTACCAGTCAAGGAGTTCTTTTTCAGAATTTTACTCAATTTCATGCAATAAATTCCCCTGGGAACACACCTATACTTCAACATATTAACTATTGCTGGAACATGCCTTGGATTCCCTGGAGTCCTTTTATATCATTCCAGATATGAAAAATAAAAACATTCATTATCTGTAATGACTGCTTTCTCTGCTCCACTGACTAAGACAAGGAGGCAGTGCAGACACAGATAAAATATGCTAATTCCTTGCAAAAATACACTCAAACACTTTGCATTTACCTTAATAAATAGGGAAATTCCATAAGAAGAGATAGCGTTGCCATTGCTTGAAATTTCGCCCATCAGGTATATGAATCCTCACTTAATTTAGTAAGTCTCATGATAGTACCAGTCATGTGAATTTATTCATAAAGTCCATGCTGGGTAGCTACAGTTTGTCAAGAGCCTACGTAGGAGCTGACAAGATTTGATTTCTGGGGGATTGGAGCTCAGTTAGAGAAACATAATTATAACTTGATCCTATCATTAGCATACACATTTGAAGAGAATATGTAGGATATTTATTTTTAGAGCCTACCTAAAACCTCACAAAATCTCTAACATTGCCATGTCTACTCTCAGTTACATTCCTTTGAAAGAGAAGACATTTGGAAAATAAACTTGTATACTCTAAAACAAAACTTGGTCACCATAATTGCTGTGGCTGCAGAGATCACTTGCCAAAATCAGCTAAAATGAAGGTGAAAATTATGACCAATGACTAAGTTATTTTAGGGACAACTCTTCACATGTGAAAGTGTTGCTTACTACTGGAAACCAGCTCTGCAGAGAGCATGGAAAGCAGGAATCAGAGTTTATATTATGGAGGTCATTCACACATTCAGGAAAAATGCATCAACTCAGATACCAGGGCATGGTTTTAAGAAAGAATCAAAAATAATAGGTATGAAAAAAGTATTTGATGAGAGACAGGTACTGGTGGTATCTTCATAGACTACCTGGGGATGCAATCCCAGTCTTGATTGTAAAAAAGCTGGGACTATTTTACCATGAGTTGTAGGAGTTGAACTATCCCTGCATCTCTGGGATGATGTTGACTTGATCGTGGTGGGTGATGGTTCTGATGTGTTCTTGGATCCGATTTGCCAGTATTTTATTGATTATTTTTGCATCAATGACATGAGTAATAGTGGTCTGTAATTCTCTTTCTTAGTAATCTTTCTGTGGTTTGGGTATCAGGGTAATTATAGCCTCATAAAAAGAGTTTGACAATGTTCCTTCTGTTTCCATTGTGTGGAATAATTTGAGGAGTATTGGCATTAGTTCTTCTTTGAAAATCTTGTAGAATTCTAAGCTGAAACCATCTGGTCCTGGGGTTTTTTTTTTGTTTTTTTTTTTTTTTTGGTTGGGAGACTTTTGATGACTGTTTCTATTTCTTCAGCAGTTATAGGTTTGTTTAATTTGATTATCTGGTCTTGATTTAATTTTGGTAAGTGATATTTATCCAGAAAGATGTTCATTTCCTTTAAGTTTTCCAATTTTGTGGAGTACGGGTTTTTGAAATATGATCTGATGATTCTCTGTATTTCCTCCGTGTCTGTTGTTATGTCCATCTTTTCATTTATGATTTTGTTAATTTTGATATTCTTTCTCTGCCTTTTGGTTTATTTAATTAATATATGGAAATCACTGAATATGATGACTGATTAACAGCAAATGCATTTTGCAAGTTGCAGTATGTTACCCAATAGCCATAATCACTTATGTGAATAATTTAACTCTGGAAAGCCATATAATATCTCAAAAAGTGGCTTTATTAATGATTAAAACACAGATGTCAGAGTAATATGTATTTGTGAGTGATTCAACTAGAAAATATATCTAAATTAGTTTATTCTCTTGTACAGATTTATGTGTAGTTGATCGAATTCTTATTTCCAAATTTTGGATTTACTTAGAGCTCTAAAATGTGCTTTTAAATGAAAGTGGTAGCTTTGCATGTCTGGGAGTTAAAATGATGACATAGGGTGCAATGATCAGTGTCCATATGAGTGAAAGGGGTGGGTTATGAAAATACAGGAACTGAAACAAGCAAGAAGGCCATGAGGTGGAGACAGAGACTAGAGAGATACAGTTATTAGTGAGCAGAAACAAGGATAGATAGATGCCTCCAGAAGACAAAGGTGGCCAAATAGGATTTTTCTCCCAGAGAACTTGAGTGAACATGGCTCTACTGATATCTTGCTTTGAAATTTTTAAGTTCAAGAACTCATAGAATAGAATTATGTTATTTTCCTGGTACTAATTTGTGATATTTTCTTATGCCAGATCTCAGAAATGAATGTGTGTGTGTGTGTGTGTGTGTGTGTGTGTGTGTGTGTGTACCCATGTATGTAAAAGAAACATTAGTAAAGCTTAAATGGCACATCAAACCCCACATATTAATAGTAGGAGACATAAACACCCCTCTCTCAACAATGGGCAGGTCAACCAGACAGAGACTTAACAGAGAAAGAAGAGAACTAGCAGATGGACTGAACAGATATCTGCAGAGCATTCCACCCAAAAGAATACACCTTCTTCTCAGCACCCCATAGAACCTTCTTGGAAATTGACCACATACTCAGTAACAAAGCAAACCCCAACAGATACCAAAAAAAAAGGAATAACCCCCTGTTTCTTATCAGATCACCATGGTTTAGAGTTAGAATTTAACACCAACACTAAATGCAGAAAGTCTAGAAACTCATGGAAATTAATCAGTGCTCAATTGAACCAACCCAGGATCAAGGAAGAAATAAAGAAATTAAAAACTTTCTTGAATTAAAAAAAATGAGCCTCTGGGCATTAGGGGGCCTGTGCCTTCCTCAGCAGTGAAGGGCAGCCTGTGCTGATACCGGCTCTTTCCCTTGACAGGGCTGGAGAGATGGCTCAGTGGTTAAGAGCACTGCCTGCTCTTCCAAAGGTCCTGAGTTCAATTCCCAGCAACCACATGGTGGCTCACAACCATCTGAAATGAGGTCTGGTGCCCTCTGCTGGCCTTCACACAGACAGAATACTGTATACATAATAAATAAATAAATATTTTTAAAAAAATGAAAACACAATGTACTGAAACCTATGGGACACTATGAAAGCAATGCTAAGAGGAATGTTCATAGCACTAAGGGCCTACATAAAAAACGTAGAGAATATCACTCTAGTGACTTAACAGCACACCTGAAAGCTCTAGAACAAAAAGAAGCAGACTCACCCAGGAGGAGTAGATGACAGGAAATAATCAAATTGAAGGCTGAAATCAACAAAATAGAAACAAAGAAAACATACAAAGAATCAAGGAAGCCAAAAGCTGATTCTTTGAGAAAATCAACAAGATAGACAAACCCTTATCCAAACTAATCAAAAGGCAGAGAGAGAACATCCAAATTAACAAAAACAGAAATAAAAAGGGGGATATAACAACAGACACTGAAGAAATCCAGAGAATCATTAGGTCATACTACAGAAACCTGTATTCCACAAAATCAGAAATTGTAAAAGAAATGGAGAAATTTCTGGATAGGTACCACATACAAAAATTAAATCAAGACCAACTGAACAATTTAAATAGACCTATAACCTGCAAGGAAATAGAAGCAGTCATCAAAATCTTCCCAACCCAAAACACCCAGGGCCAGAAGGTTTCAGTGCAGAATTCTACCAGAACTTCAAAGAAGAGCTAATACCCATACTCCTCAAAGTGTTCCACATAATAGAAACAGAAGAGACACTGCCAAACTCTTTTTATTAGGCCACAGTTACTCTGATATCAAAGCCACACAAAGACTCAACCAAGAAAGAGAATTAGAGACCAATGTCACTCATGAACATAGATGCAAAAATACTCAATAAAATATGGGCACACTGAATCCAAGAACACATCAAAGAAAAAAAAAACAAACATCATTCAGCATGATCAAGTTGGCTTCATTCCAGACATGCAGGGATAGTTCAACATACAAATATCTATCAATGTAATCCACCGTATAAATAAACTGAAAGAAGAAAACCATATGATCATCTCAATAGTTACTAAAAAAAAAGCATTCAACAATATCCAACACTTCTTCATGATAAAGGTCTTGAAGAGATCAGGGATACAAGAACATATCTAAACATAATAAAAGCAATATACAGCAAGCCAACAACCAACATCAGATTAAAAGGAGAGAAAATCACACCAATGCCACTAAAACCAGGAACAAGACAAGGCTGTCCACTTTCTCCATATCCATCCAATATAGTTTTTGAAGTTCTGGCTAGAGCAATAAGACAACAAAAGGAGATCAAGGAGATTCAGATTTGAAAGGAAGAAGTCAAACTTTTGTTATTTGCAGATAATATGATAGTATATATAAGTGACCCTAAAAACTCTAGCAGGAAACTCTTACAGTTGAAAAATACCTTCAGTAGTGTGGTAATGTACAAGATCAATTCAAAAAAATCAGTAGCCCTTCTATATACCAAGGATAAAGAAGCTGAGAAAGAAATCAGAGAAACATCACCCTAAACAATAGCCACAAATACATAAAATATCTTGGGTAACACTAACCAAAGAAGTGAAAGGTCTGTTCAACAAGAATTTTAAGTCTTTAAAGAAAGAAATTGAAGAAGTTGCCAGAAAATGGAAAGATCTCCCATGCTCTTGGATAGGTAGGATTAACATAATAAAAACTCCTACCAAAAGCAATCAATAGATTTAATGCAATTCCCATCAAAATTCCAACACAATTCTTCACAGACCTTGCAAGAACAATAATCAAGTTATTTGGAATCACAAAAAAAAAACCAGGATAGCCAAAACAATCCTGGAATTTATCCAAAACACTAAAGGAACTTCTGGAGGATTCACAATCCCTGACATCAAGCTCTATTATAGAGCTACAGTAATGAAAACAGCTTGGTATTGGCATAAAAACAGAGATGTTGACCAATGAAATCAAAGACCCAGATATTAATCCACACAACTATGAACACCTGATTTTTGACAAAGAAGTTAAAATTATACAATGGAAAAAGATAGCATCTTCAAATGGTGCTGGCATAACTGGATGTCAATATGTAGATAAATGGAAAAGATTCATATCTATCTCCATGCACAAAACACAAGTCCAAATGGATTAAAGACCTCAATACAAATCCGACCACACTGAACTGACAGATGATAAACTGGGAAGTAGCCTTCAATACATGGGTACAGGTGACTACTTCCTAAATATAACACCAGTAGCACAGACAATGAGAGAAACAATAAATAAATGGAACCTCTTGAAATTGAGAAGCTTCTGTAAAGCAAAGAATACATTCAATAAGATAAAAAAAGACAGCCGACTGAATGAGAAAATATCTTCACCAACCTTACATCAGACAGAGGACAGATCTCCAAAATATATGAATAACTCAAGAAATTAGACATCAAAATACCAGATAATCCAATTTTAAAAATGGGGTAAAGAACTAAACAGAGAATTCTCAATATAAGAATCTCAAATGGCCCAAAGACACTTAAGTAAATGTTCCACATCCTTAGCTATCAGAGAAATGCAAATTAAAACAGTTCTAAGACACCATCTTACACCAGTCAGAATGGTTAATATAAAAAACACCAACAATAGTTTATGCTGGAGAGGATGTGGAGTAAGGGGAATACTCTTCCATTGCTGGTGAAAATGCAAACTTGAAAAATCACTCTGGAACTCAGTATGGCAGTTTCTCAGAAAATTGGGAATCAACCTACATCACAATGCAACAATATCACTCTTGGGCATATACCCAAGGTATGGTCAATCATACTACAAGGATATCTGTTCAACTATGTTCATAGCAGCATTATTTGTAATAATCAGAACCTGGAAACAACCTAGATACCCCTCCACCAAAGAATGGATAAAGAAAATGTGGTACACAATGGAGTACTACTCAGCAGTAAAAAACAATATCTTAAAATTTTCAAGGAAATGGATGGAACTAGAAAACAACATCCTGAGTGAGGTAACCCAGACCCAGAAAGATGAACCTGGTATGTACTCACTCATAAATGGATACTAGCTGTAAAGCAAAAGATAATGAGCCTATAGTTCATGAGCCTAGAGAAGCTAAGAAACAAGGTGAACCCTAAGAAAAACATATATGGACCCACCTGTGAAGGAGAAATAGATAGGATCTCCTGACAAAATTGGGAGCATGGGGGTGGGAGGAGAAGGGAGGCAGGAATGGAGGAGGAGGAGAGAGGAAGAGAATTTGAAGGAATGGGATAGTTGAGATGGAAGAGGGACAGAGATGGAGAACAAGGAAAGAGATATTTTGATTGAGGGAGACATTGTGGGGCTGGCAAGAAACCTGGCATTAGAGAAATTCCCAGGAATCCATAAGGATGACCCCAGCTAAGACTCTAAGCAATTGAAGAGAGAGTGCCCGAACTGGCCTTGCCCTGTAGTCAGATTGATGAGTATCTTAAATATCACCACACAACCTTCATCCAGCAACTGATAGAAATGGAGGCAGGGACCCAGAGCAGAGCACTGGGCTGAGCTCCCAAAATCCAGTTTGAAGAGTGGAAGGAGTAAGAGTATGAGTAGAGAGGTGGGGATCATGATGGAGACATCAGGCAGTTTGCCTGAGGTAGTGGGAGCTCACCAACTCTGGCCAGACAGGGAAGGAACCAGCATAGGACCAAACTGGACCCTCTGTGAATGACAGTTGTATGGCTGGGGCAGACTGCTGGGCCACTGGCAGTGGCACAAGGATTTATCACTGCTTGTACTGGCTTTTTGGGAACCCATTCTTTTTGGATGGATACCTTGCTCAACCTAAATAGGGTAGGGAGGACCTTGACCCTTCCCCAAAAGAGTGTGCCTTGCCCTCTCTGGGGGGACAGGGTGGAAGAAATGGGAAGAGGGGAGGGAGTAGAAACTGGGATTTGTGTGTAAAATGAAGAAAAGATGTTTGTTTTCTTTTCTAAAAAAATAAAATAAAAAAAGAAACTATGAATCCATGAGGACTCACCTGATAGAAGAAAAAACTGGGTAGAGTAGGTAAGGAGATGTTCTCAGCCATACATATGTGTTTCCCTAATGTGTAAAATTCTTTAGCTCACAGGACGCATGCTTAATTGAAAATTATATAAGCCAAATTTTTAAATGTTTTAATAAATTCTGTCTAGATATTTTCAATTTGGATGACTACATGGGAGATGAGCAACATCAATGGAGAAAACAGCTACTGCAGTGCCTTGCAGAACAGAAGCATAACAGTTTGGGGTCAAGCAGACCTGAACTGCATCTCAGTTAAAGCCTTTACTGATTTCATTAGTCTCTTAATAACTAAAGAACCTGAGCTTCTCATTCTCATATATCTAGAGAGTGTAGTGCGCTCAGATGAAGAAATGCAGAGTTCTTATGAGAAATGTATGCAGAGAGCATTCAGTTTAATGCACAGCAAAGAGTAGGTTTCAATCTTGGCTAAGAAGAAGCACTATTTTACTTCTAGCACCAGTAAGCATGCACATAACTATGTTTGCAAGTATTAATGATTTTGTTGTAGGTGTCAGTGGTGTTATAGGTTTAACCGAAAATATTTCTAAGAACTTCCCTGAAGTTTTACAGAAACAGTGGAGGAACTCAATGGAACACATACATACAAAGAAAATGAACATTTCCAACAGCCAAAAGAGGCTATAAGGTAACACAGCATATTTACTCACATCAATGTAGCTGGCATTTATGTAGGTGGACCCTGCATCTCCATTTATTTCAGAGAGTTCAACACGGTTATAATCATCTGTTTAAATAAAAGAACACTTCAATATTAAAATAATGAGTAGTCACGCAGTGTCAACATACAGTTCAGTTCCCCGTATGCACTCACAGGGAAGAATGTCAACATAACGGTTCTTATTCTGGTTGTGGGGCTTTCGGGCATCTTTGATAGAAAACTTGCTGAACACCCGTGGAATGCTCTGAAAGACACAAAGATTCTTGGAGTTACAGAAGATTCCGAAAAGAAGAAGGAGAAGGAGGAAGAGGAAGGGGATGAAAAAAGAGGGAGAGAGGGATGGATGGATGGATGTTAAGTTAAGTAGGTTTCAATCTTGGCTAAGAAGCACTATTTTACTTCTAGCACCAGTAAGCATGCACATAACTATTTTTGCAAGCATTAATGATTTTGTTGTAGGTGTCAGTGGTGTTATAGGTTTAACCTATAACCTTTTGCCAGTTGTCACTGGAGGTAAATGAGGTAACTTATAAATATATCCTTTCTACTGACAAACATGCTAAATAAAGTAGCTGGAATTAATTTTATTATGTATTTTTCAAAACACACATCTTTCCTATAAAATTAATAACAGAAAAATTAAATTAAAAATAATTTCAGAAAAATATCTTAATCCTACATTAAAAATATACAATAACCAATGTGACATTCAAAAAATTTAGTTCATGACTATCATTAGAAAGCCATATAGAACATAAGAACAAAATGAGCCAAATATGTTTCGTGACAGGACTTCATAATCAGTTACAATGCACTAAAGCGTTATACTATGATGTTTACCAGTTTTATATTGTGAGTGACCTTACACCCTTAATGAGACTTTCACCTGTAAATATTGCAGTAACATATGCCTGTAATGTATTGCTGTGTTCTGTGGATAAATTATTAAAGCGAATGGTTCTGCAAATATACTTAACATGTAATCATCTTGATACTATGTGGAATTTCTTACCCTGTATCAATGGTGACACATACCTGAAATTCAGCCAGAAAAAGTCTACCCTCATCAGCAATCTTTCTTTTATACGTTTCCAACAAAACATCAGCATGAATTGGCTCCACATCCATCAGTTGCTTTTCCTCATCTATAAACAAGTTAGATTCAAGACCAGTGTTGTGTCTGTCTCTCAGATATGCATACATTAATAGAATTTAAAGCTTGAACTTAATCCTCAACAATTTTCTTCTCTCCATCTTTGTGGGAAATTTTATTCCCATGGAAGTGTTTGCTTATAAATTAATGACTTCTAAATCTTGCATGTAAGTCATTTTCTGAACTTTGTACTATTCTATTTACTAGAATGAGCTTCTCCTTTTCCTATGCCTAGGAAAAAGGCCCCTTAAAAAATTTCACTATTGTTAGACATCCATGGTTTTGACTGTTTACATAACATTGATATTAATTGACATATTTCTATATGCCATGATTATGATTTTTCTCATCAACAGTCTCACACATGCTAAAAAATATTCACCCAGCAGCTCTATCCCCAGCCTCCATCTTTAACTTTGTGTATTATTACAATTATACAGATGATAAGAGAAAGTGATTAATATTATTCTGTTCATCATTCATCTTAATTTTATTACAGTATATTATCAAACATATTATATTCATCTTTTGTATCTCAAGAATATTTAAAAAATCAATACATTGTGAGACAACTTTTTATGATTTAAAGAAAGAGTGTAGATGGGTACAGGGCACTACCCTTTCTTTCCATTAAGAAAGCTTTCATTATCAGCGATACTTATACATGGATCTTGACAAAACATAGGCTTTTACAAGACATATTTGTTATTTGCTATATTTTATGAGTTTTTGTTCATATTTATGCATGTGCACCACATCCATACAGGGCCTACACAGGTCAGAAGAGAGGATATCTGATTTCCCTGGATCTGGATTTTAGGGCAATTGTGAGCTGCCAAGTGGGGGCTGGGAACTAACCCAGGTCCTCTTCAAGAGCAGCCAGTTCTCATTCCCTCTGAGCTGTCTCTCCAGCCCCACAGACCATGATTTTTAAACTGTTAAGAAAGTTTGTGCTGTCACACATAAATATTTCTCCTACTGTCCTGTTTCTGGTTCTTTCTCCAGGTGTCATGGTAACTGTCACCATTGTCAGATGAAGAAAGAAGCTGTCCATGAGTGTGCACGGCTATCTCACTGTTCACAAAAAAAAACTTTGTTTACAAACACAATTACTACTTTGTCTAGTTGCAGACAGTAGTTCCATTAGGTGGTGGGAGATGCCTGGAACTCATCCATGCTGAGCTGAGGGCTGTGTTTAGAGTGGGTAAGTTCCAAAATCGTCCCAGTTGCAATTGGTACTAATTACATGATGAAACCTCTGATCCTTCCAATCCACCTGAACTCTGGAAAGTGTGTTCTGCTCTCTGCCCAGGACTGACAACTCTTTTGTACCTCCTTCTTCTGTCAGCCTCACAGTACTAACAGTCTAGAAATGTTACCTTGTTGACTTCATCTATTCATTGGCATGCCCCGAATGCCATACACTCACCTGGACACTGGGAAGAAAACAGTGAGAAAAGAAGAGGACCCTCCCACCTTCCCAAAGTCTGTACCCTACTTATGGGAGGCTAATGAAAAAGACATGAACAAATACAACTGTGTCAGGCTGTGATCCAGTCTCTAAAGTCAACTAAAATTAAGGATCTCTTAAGAACCAGCCCCAAAACTACTGCACACGATTGCTGCCATCTGTTGTCAGAAGGAAACCCTTCACACAGGAGGTAACACAAGACACACAGGTGCTCTGAAATTCTGCATCTTTGAAGGGTCTAGAAACATGAATGAAAATATAGAAATAGAAATATAGACACAAAAGATTAGAATATAGAAGCTTAGAATATAGGAAGAAAGACACATAAAGCTGAGCAGACTACCAACAGCCTTCTCAGAAGATCAAGGATCAATCATTCGCTATTTTCTCAGCCACTTAAGAAGCCTCCATCAGCTTAGGTCATTTCATTTTACAACTAGCTGTTCTATTTAGAAAGCTGGAGCTTCTCTCTTCTCTCTGCAAACTGAGAGTAGTTTCCTGGCCATCCTTGATCAACAACAAATATGAGCTGAGTTAACCTTTAGGAGACAGAGATACATGACCTCTGGGTTAGGCATTGTCCCTGCTATGGCAAACTAGCAGCATCAAAGGGGGAGCACAGGGCTTCAGTAAACAATACCTAGAAGTACCAAGGAAGACAAGCTTTAATTTAACTGAAAAGTGAAGATTGTAAAGTAAGGCAATCTATATCTGAGTTTTACCTACAGATTGTAAGAATTCCTTTATTCAGACCTAATGCTTGATACTCCTTACTATAAGAAGGGGACCTTAAGGACCCGTTTTTGCCACAGTGGTGGAATCCTTAACTCTGTCTATGGTCCCAGCTAGCTGATAAGCTTCTGTGCCCAGCAGTGTTTTATTTTTATTTTTATTTTTAAGCTTGCTTCTGGTTTTCCTGGAATTTGGTTTCCGGAATAAAGTTTGCTTCTGGTTTATTAGATTTTGGTGGTCTGTACCATCTTTGCGTGACCCCCCCTGGACCCAACATCTTAAGTAGTGGAAAATAAGCTACTTTAATTATTGTAAGCATAGTCTAAACATCTTTAATGGTTTTTAGTGGTTCTGTCTTTAAAACATAAAGCAATTTTATAAAGACTGGAAGAAGGAATGGCCTTACTTTATATATTGTCTTTCTTATTTATCATTGTGCCTTCAGTGGGAGGATCCACCACCCCACTCCGGAAAACCCTGAAGATATTTCACATCACTTTCTCACAATAGAATATCATCTGCTCTCTCATTCTTCCTTCTTTACTAGTTAGTCTAATGTTTCCCAGCAGTCTTTGCCAACCAAATTCCTGCACCCTCCACAGGCAATTTTCTATCATTTATCTTTATACAGAACTGTGCACATTACCCAGCTTAACATTTACCAAAATGTTCCTACTCATCAATAGACCTGGCTTCTTCTATTAGAAACCCAAACCTTGAAGGGCAGAGGCCATGGGCTGTCACTATGGTATTCTCAGTGCCATGGATAATATTTGCCATACCTTGAAAACTTCACATAGATGGCTACTTTTGGAGAAACATAAATTTGTTTCAAAATGTGTCACTGGACAAACTCCAGGTTTGATTTTTTTAAAAAATGCACAGCTCTTATTTTAAAATAAGAGGTTGCAAATTCGGAATAATAACTTCCATTGGTAAAAATTATTTATACTCACCCCTTGTAACAAGTTCCTGTTGTTCATCTGAATTGCTGTGAAAATAAGAAACATGAGTTTCTATATTAGTAAGAAACATAGAATTCACTTGGTGTTCAACTTAACTGAGCAAGCACTGTTTTACGAATGTAGTGAGTGACAGGAGAAATTGAGGTAAGGATAAGAGAAAAGGGGGTAGGGAAATTAGGAAAGGAGGGAAAACAAAAGGATGTAAAGTGGGAGAGATAAAACAAGAATTTGGGGAGAATGAAGAAAGCAAGTGGGGGAGAAAGCAACCAAGGGTTGCCTGTAAATTTCAGAAGGATGAGAATGAGTCAAGCGAATCCTTCCAGTTTTCAGAAATATTTATTTTCTTGGGCAAAAAAATGAATACGCTTCCCAGAATGTCCCTCCTTTTATATTTGCTGTCCTCAGATTACGTTCATCTACTGAGAATTAAAAGAGAAGATACACTGTTTTTGCACTGATTAGTATCAAAACAAGCCTACAATATCATTAGCAAATGTAGTGAATATAAATACTTACAGTTATCAATAGTTCCATGTTAAGTCATGAACTGAAGTTCATTCTGTCTTCTCTCATTGTTTGGTCAATGCATTTTGGACAACAGCTTGTGATGTCATTACAACCACCATTACCTCCTAATTCAACATTGTCTCTTACCTGGATCTTTTCTTACGCAGATCATAGATTTTATACAGAACAACAAGCAGGGCTATTGATGTCACAACAATCAGAAATATCAGGAATGTAATCAGTGCTTTAGCATTATCTAGAAATAAAAAGTAGCACACAAGAACTTATTATGTCAAATACTTTGCTAGACAAGGTGACTGACCTTCATGAACTATAATTTTAGAATTTTTCATTTATGGTAAAGATTCAAAGCTAAAATTTTAAAATAAGATGAAATACATTAGAGTCTTGATTTTGCAATGATAGGTTCTGTTATTTCAACATTCCCAAGGCATTTATATTTAAAGAGACTAATTAGAATATAGATGAGCACTTCCATTTCTTTTCATTAAATACTGTACTTTTGTAGAAAACTATCATTTAGATTTAATTCCCTTTCACAGACTCATTTTAAAGGGATCAATGAGGTAATGTAGTTATTACGGCTTTCAGAAAGAAACTCATAGTTTACCATTGAGCACAGAAGTGGGTAGCCTCCTAAGGGATTCATAAAAGCTTCTACCCCACAAAGATAAATCTCTAACGTGCTCATTGGGGAATAGAACCAATTAACCAAGAGACAAAATTTATTTCATTTGACAGTGAGGATTAACTTTCCCTAGCTTGGTTTTTTACAAAGAATCAATGTGAACCACCTGCCTAGTGCAAGCAGGATTGGCATGTCTTTACCCTGGGTCACATGCCATCCTTTTCATGCCCACAATGGAAAGGCAATAACCCCATGCAGTGACATCAAGGTTTGAGTCCTGGAGACAGGTTGTTGGGCTTCCAACCTTAATTCTTACTTCCTGGAAAGGAATTTGGCCAGAATCCTATTATATTTGCACCTTAGTTCCTTAATTCCTAAAATGAGGCTAAATAGTGTAATTCCTGTAAATGATAGACTGTGAATAGTGCAGAGAAAAGTAGCTACCCACGATCCCCCAGGCCCCATTTTTTATGCTTTATTGTCTGTAATGATGCTGCAGACACTTAAGGTATCTTAGAAAATGAAACGTCATCAGCACACACACCAGTAGCACAAATTGATGTCGAACATCACAGTCAGGAAAGCAGTCCCATTTAAAAGAACTACCAAAAATATCTGTCAGTGCAGACAAATATTATAAAAATTTTAATAAAGACAACATTCACGTAGTGACTAAATGATCAAATCTATTAATTTACTTTTTATGACACTGTATTTTAATGTCTTTACTTAGATTTTTGAAAATTGTAGGTATTTATAAAATATGTATAAGCAGCTAAGGAGTAAGTCTATGGATGCAAAATAGCACACCTTTGCCCAAACAAATTCATACACATAGAGGTGGAAAAAAATAGGCCAGAATGACTTACAAGATGTTGATTGATTTTGAACAACTGCTTCTCCCTGATACTCTCCATTGAAAAAAGAGACCTAAATTTCAATTCAAACAAAAGAAAAAGAAAAAGAAAAAAATTCAATTTTCTCTATAAGTGTTCATGGCGTGTTATAAAATGTACATTATATCTCATAAATGCTGCTTGTTTATTAAAAATTCCTGAGTAAAAGCTGAGACTTTACAGTTACTTCATTGCACACAGTCAAAATGTTTGAAAGGGTGTTGACCTCTCTTAGGAATGACATCAATAACAAATGGAAATGGAAGAACACAACCAAGAAATGAAACCCAGAATGAATAATTTTAAGTTATAGTAAAGAGACAAAAAAGCTGTCTATTAATATGCTAGCAGGCACATTTATTTTTAAAATAAATCTGCTATTTACAAGAGTTGGGTGTGGAATATGCATGTTTTTGAGGGTAAAGACATGAACAAATTGCAGTGTGGAAATAATTTCCATAAACACCTAGACCTCATAAAATTTAATACAAATAAAGAAAATCAGCTTGATCTAAAAGGAAACTGAAAGGGGTACTGAAACAAGACCACTGATGCCATATAAATTATGCAAAAATAGATCTGAATGACACCATTACAAGGAATTGACATGATGTGGCAACCCTGACAATCATTCCCGGAAGCCTTCACTCTCTATACAACTGAATATATAGGATTGCCCAATATCCACAAACCAAATTGTGTCAATTACCTTTTATAAAGTAATATAATTTACAGTAATATAATTTTAAACTCCACAAATATAGATATAGTATATCATAAACTCCTCCAAGTATCCATCATAGACTGTTTTGAAGTCATCAAAGTAGAAATGATCAGAACGAACAATGGACTTTAAGAACCCATTGCCTTCTGTGTCCAGGCAGACAGCTATGACTGACAAGTCATATAGGAACAGGATACAAATGTTTCCAAACCATGGTAATAATGATCATTTTTCATAATGATCATTATTATTTATAATTATTAAAATAATGATTATTTTTCATAAGAGGTAAAGATACAATGAGAAAAACATCTAAACAAATTACTAGAAATAAATTATTAATAATAAAACAAATATAAATATTTTTAGTGAAAATGGTGATACTGAGTAAATATGAGATGATTATACCCTCATGAAAATATGTATATTGCTTTAGGGTCATAAATGTATGTGAAAATAAATTATTGCAAGTGAAATGAGGAAAACAAGAGATCTATTTATACAGTGAGAGAAGGAATAGCTAAGTGAAAATTGTCTCTTAATTTGAATTTTATGTTTATAATGTTCACTCATATATCCAAGAATAATTTATAATGTTTGAAGAGTGGAAAAGAGAATCCTAGAAGAAAAGCATGCCATGGAGTGAAGCCATCAACAAGAGAAAAGCTGAGTGTGTGAGAGACTAAATGGAACACTGTGCAAAGAGCTTTGTGGCCACTGGGGAAGTTACCCGCAATGGAACATAATGCAGGATGCTTTGGGAACAAATAGCACACTGTCTCTCCATATGGAACACCCTCCAGGAATATGTAAACGGCACACTCACTCAAACAAATATCTGCAAGAACCAATGATTGTGAAAGACAACGTAAATGATTCTCAAAGAATTCCTCTGTATTAAAAGAATCAAAGGGATTTCTAGGATACAAACCATCCCTATACTATTTAAAGTTACACAACATTGAAAAAGAGTGAAATATATCCAAAATGCAGCAAAAGTTATGCATACCACACAGTTGCCAAACCCATCTCTTGCTATTTATTGAGTTATCCCCTTTGTGAATACCGATTCATAGAATTGATAAAATATTGAACTATTTATTCATTGATGCATTGAAAAAATAACAAACTATGAAAGAGAAGAGGCAATTTGCTTCTTGGAATATGATGAGTGTTTTACCATTAGAAACCCCATTACTGTAATTCACCATGGGACCAAATCAGACCACTGTAGCACCATTTAATATAGCACCATATATATTTTTATGGATTCCAAACTACTTGTGATGACTTTTCTTGGTTGTCAACTTGGTTATATCTGGAAGTAACTAAAACCAAAGCAGCTTAGGTATGCTTGTTAAGGATTTTTTTCTTTTATTGAATCTTAAGTGGAAAAACCCACTGTAAATCTAGATTTTTTTGTGGTGGTAAAATCCACCTTAATCTGGGTCACCCCTTTTTTGTGGAAGCTTATATAGAAGAGACAAAAGAAGGAAGCTATTTCTCTTTGCTTGCTTGCCCTTCCTCTTGCTGTCAAGGTATTCTGTCACTGGCATTAGATCATATTTCTTCTTCAGGATTCTGGCATATACTGAAGACCAAGTGAGACGTCCCACCTCATGGACTGAACAACTGCTGAATTCTTGGACTTTCCCTTGGAAATAGCCATTGTTGGAATAGATGAACCACAGCCTGTAAGCCACTATAATAAATCCCATATATATTCATTCTGTTCTGTTACTCCAGAGAACCATAACTAATACACTACCTTTCTTCCTTAAAATTATAATCCAAAAAGGTGGTTATACAAAAACACTTGGAATGGCAAGAAGCCAAGGAAGTCATCTATTTCTGTCATTTTGTAATAGTTAATGTTCATTGTCAAATTGACAGTATCTATAATCACCTATGGAAAAAACCTCAAAATATATCTGTAAAGGAGTTTCAAGATGGAGTTAGTTGAGGAATAAGATCCACCCTCAATGTGGGTAGCACCATTCCATGCTAGACTAAATAAATAATGAGACTAAATAATAAAGAGAAAGTAGGCTTTATATTGCTCTGTCGCTTTGCAGCTGTAGATAAAACGTAGCCAGATGCCTCATGGCCCTGCCATCGTCACTTCCCCACCAAGTTGGACTATACCCCTCTCCAACTGTGAGAAAAATGCCTTCTCTCTTCAAGTCGATTTGCCAGGAATGTTGTCACAGAAACAAGACAAGTTGCTAATATAGAAAACCAGAGGCCAACAAGATCACTCCACAGATAAAACTGCTTGCTACACAAGCCTAGCAACCTGAATTCAATCCCTTGAGCCCATGGTAGAAGGAGAGAATTGACCTCCCAGACATGTCCTCTAACTTCCATATATGTGCACTATAGCATATATTGACCACGTTTACATACACATGTGCCTTCATTAGGTAAAGTAAAACTGATGAAGAAAATCTCCTCCAAGGAATGGGATAATTGCTGTGATATACTAAGCACATGACCTCACTCCTTTGGAAATGGTTTGTGCAAAGGTAGAAGAGTTTGGAGATTCATTCTAAAGAAGGCCAAAAGGAAGAACATACATAATTCTTATAGGAATCAGAAGACCAGAGTCCCAAGAGAATGGCAAATAGTAAATGCCCAGCTCATGGTGTTACAAGGCTTGGAGGTAACCAAGGCTGAATGTATCAGCTACATGATACATTTTGGCAAAGAATCTGGCTACATTCTGTCTGTGGCTGAGAAACTGAGCAGTAGTGAACTAAAAAGAAATGGATTAATCTCTTCGGTGGAGGAAATCTCATGGTAGCACAGTGTTTAGGCTGTAGCAGGGCTACGGCTTACTGCTCTCATTCAGCAATTCAGGAAAAAAGAGGAGAAACACGAAAATGTGAAGTTGGGTTGGGAAAATATGTGAGCAAGTTTAAAGGGGAAGATGAGGAGATCACAATAGGTGGAGGATAATGAATTCAAGTTATGCACGTGGGTGTCAAATTCACAAAGAGACTTATGAGGGTTAATTCTGGTTGTCACTTTGACAGATCTAGAATAGCCTAAAAATATATTTATATGCATGTCTGTGAGGGAGTAGAATTAACTGCACAAAGAAAACCAACCCAAAATGCAGCAACATAGACCTACCTGGTAGAGGGTCATAAATGGAACAATTATAAGAGAGCGAGCTGAGTACCAACATCCATCTCTCTCTGCTTTCGGAATACAGGTGCAATGCAACCAGTTCTATCATGCTCCTGAAATAATGCCTTCCCTCAAACTAGAAGTCAAAGTAAGACTGTCCTTCCTTAAGTTGATCTTTTCATGTATTGAGTAGAAAGTATTAAAGATATTAAAAGAAGTTGCTATTTATTGAAAAACATGTTTACTGAATGCTGTGTTTATTAGAGTTCATATCATATCTCTGATGATAGAATATGACAAAAGAATATGACAGAACCCCATGTCACTATTGGAAGTTAAGTAACCAAAAATGTGGAAATGTGAGCATGATGAAATAATACAGAAAAAAAATAAAATTTGCTGAACAGTCTTAGAAATGGTGATTTTTATCTAATGATAGATATTTTCATTACAAAAAACAGAAATATCTTTTTAATGCCTGGTCCGCAGTGAAATTATAAATATTTAAAGATTCCTGATGTTCACACATAAAATTTTGTAGCTGAAAACAATAAAAATAAATATTTGGCAAAGTAAAGATCTGCTACCCATGAATTGTCTCCTACCAGATGATATGGGAGGTCCTTCTGTCTATGTGTTGCTTTTATTGGTTAATGAATAAAGAAACTGCCTTGGCCTGTTGATAGGGCAGAACTTTGGTAGGCGGAGAAAACTGGACTGAATGCTAGGAGAAGGAAGGTGGAGAGAGAGAAGCTATGGTGCCTTCGCCGGAGACAGAGGCATTGAAACCTTGCCGGTAGGCCATAACCTCTTGGTAATACACAGATTACTAGAAATGGGTTAAATTAAGATGCAAGAGTTAGAAAATAAGAAACTAGAGCTAATGGGCCAAGAGGTAATTTAATTAATACAGTATCTGTGTGGTTATTTTGGGTCTAAGCTAGCTGGGTGGCCGGGAAAAACAAACGACTCCCTCCAACAACCAGGCACACAAGCAATAACTTCCCTACTGTTGTCATTTTGAAGTTGCAAATATTCTAATAAAATTTTGCCTTAAAACCTTGTTTTTCATTCCAGACATAAAATGCTTGGCATCACAATTTTGAATGCTCTAAAGTGTTGATTTCACAAGTCATCAGAGATCTTTAAGTTCATATGAGCTTGACCTTAATGCCATGTAAGTGCTAAGGCTGAAACACTGTGCTCCAGCTGGGGAAAGTAGTGGTGATGAGAAGCACAAGCTTACCAGAAATGTATAGTCAGTTAAATAGTAGAGATCCTTTACGTCAAATCTGCATGTGGTTTGGTTGAAATTATTAAATGGAGCATCTCCACTTTTGACTTCCAAAATGTAATATTTACTGGGGCCATTAATTTCATAAGGAGGTTCACATGTGACGCTTATAACATTTGGTGACGTCCGGATGACTTTCAGTTTATTGACCTTGCTTGGCCCTATCAAAATAAAGAAATATGTGTTATCTTAATCGTTCAATACGCGAAAATTTAAATAACTTGAAACATAAGTACAGCGTAAACCATTTTAAATGTGGGTCTGCACACGAGAACACAGATTCAAAATCTATATCAAAACATCTAAAAAATAAATCACCTCTTCATTAAGTATTAATGTATAAAGCTTGCTGGAAGTCTTGAGAATTTGCATAATCCCTGAAGAACAGGATGTGGAACTAAATAATACTGCAAAGTGAGAAGGAGACAGGGCAAGGGAGGATGCCAGAGAAACATGTATAAGTCCCCTCTACACCCCAGGCCCTCCTTTTCTCATGAATCTCCTACTCAACACCAGGTGAGATTCCTGAAGGAACAAATCACTTTTATTTGCTTTGACATCCAGGCAACAGTAGCATACAATTGTAGGACTTGGAAATTTTTCAATATTTTTATTAATTCTTTGAGAATGTCATACAAAGTATATCTGAGCCTATTCATACATGTACGCCCCAGCTCCTCCTCTAACCATCCGCTCTGCCCTGTCACTCTTTCTTATTCAGCTTTGAGTTTTACTCCTCTTCTTCTTGCCCCCATTAAGCTAGTTCTTGGACTTGGAGCCTGTCCTAATGTGTGGTCAGCCTGTCAAGGTTGACACCATTAAAGAAAACTGACTTTCCTCTAGTAGTATCAAATGCCAACAGCTCCTGAGCTAGGGATGGGATTGCGTGCACACTTTTCCTCTCTATGCCGGGATTTTAGGATTTGGATATTTAAAGCATGAGCCAAAGTGACGTGGAGAATTTTTTTTTCTCCAGGAATCTGGAGCTCATTAGGTCTTCAACCACAGATCCTACCCTACCCCCAGACTCTTTCCTCTTCCTTGCCCCTAATTGAAATTAGCAGTTACCCTGGACACTAATATCACTTTGTTTCTGCAAACTATGTGAACACAGCACTGGGAGCAAGACCATTGAAATTCCCAGTGTACAAAATGACATAAATAAAGGCTGCATATTGTGAAATGTTTTGTCATGTGAATAAGAGCTAGTGCTCTGTAGGGCATCGTAAGCATCTCGGTGCACTTCATGTTTCTAGATAGGAAAGTGAGAATTTGTAATCTAAGTTGCTGGGAAGCTTAAGTGCTTGAAATCATACAAAGAACACTGGCTGATGATGCCCCCAGCTTTCTCCCTTCAATCCTGTAACTTCATCTGATAAGGATAGTGAACCATAATTAACAGTTTTTAGATATTTTTTTCTAAAATTATTTAAAATCTTAGATGCTGGGTGGGAGGGGAAAGGAAGGGTACAAGGGGAAGAGGATAGGAGAAGGGGGGTTGAGGAGAACTTGAGAGAATGGGATGGTTGAGATGGAGGAAGGACAGAGATGAGAGCAAGGAAAGAGATATCTTGATTGAGGGAGTCATTATAGGGTTAGCAGAAACCTGGCTCTAGAGAAATTCCTAGGAATCCACAAGGATGACCCCAGCTAAGACCCTAAGCAATAGAGGAGAGGGGGCCCAATCTTGACTTGCACTGTAATCAGGCTGATGAATATCTTAAATATCACCATAGAACCTTCATCCAGCAACTGATGGAAACAGAGGCAGAGACCCACGTCAGAGCACTGGACTGAGCTCCCAAAGTACAGTTGAAGAGTGGAAGAAATGAAAATATGAGCAAAGAGTTCAAGACAATGATGGGTTCACCCACTGAAACAGTTTACCTGTGCAGATGGGAGCTCACCAACTCCAGTTAGACTGGGAAGGAACCAAACTAGTCCCTCTGAATGTGGTTGACAGTTGCATGGCTGGGGCAGATTGAGGGGTCACTGGCACTGGGGCATTGGCACCAGGATTTATCCCTACTGCATGTACTGGCTTCTTGGGATTCTGTTCTCTTTGGATGTATACCTTGCTCAGCCTAGATATAGTAGGGAGGGCCTAGGACCTTCCCCTAAGCAATGTGCCTTACCCTCTCTGAGGATTAGATGGGGGTCGGGTGGGAGGGTCTGTGGAGGGAATGGGAGGAGGGGAGGGAGTGGGAACTTGGATTGATATTTTTTTTAAAAATCTAATAATTTTAAAAAAAAAAACTCTTAGAGGCTAACAAACATGCCAGGCCCATGTATTTCTCAAACAGAGTAGAAAGATCAATGAATTGTACATGAAAATGGCATTTGTTGTTCTTTACCATTTATGGAAGCAACATTGAAGCAAAGCACTTACGAGCTGCTTCTGTCTGAAAGACGCATTGCTCAGCACTCCCATTGCGTTGCACCGTGCCATTGACATAGGCATGGAGTGACACTCCATAGTATGTATAAGGCTTCAGCTGGACTACTTCAGCACGGATCTCAGTCGCTTTCACCTCTTCACAGTTTTCTACAATTAAAAAGAAAAAAGAATTTAGTAAGTTTCCGGAAGCCAGGATCCCTATGCATATAACTTGATTTTTACATTATATTATTCCAAGCAGACTCCAAATATTGAGTGAATTTATATATGAAGACAAGCACTGCATGTTGTCTCTCACCTGTGTTCCCAGCTCCAAATCTTTAGATATGAGTATATAACCTGGAGTAACTGCAGAAACCAGGAAAATACAAAGGAACTGGGGAGTGGGTTTCTAGAGAGGGGACAGCAGGATATAGGTGATATGAAATGGGACATGAGAAACGTGAAGGGGGCTTTAATGGGGAAGGGAGGATAACACAGAAAAGGAGAAAGACATAGGAAAGAGGGAAGGGGACATGAAACACTAAGGATTTTTGAAGAAGACACAGTAATCATTACTTTATATTTACCCGTATGTAGTAAATATGTTGAAGGTATGACCCTATTGCTAATGATACTGCATAATTCATTGTGTCATGAGAATGAGGGAAGACTTGATGAGGAGTCAGAGCACTTAAGCTAGAATTGACCTGGAAACCTCCTCCTTGAGGACTAGCTTTGATAGTACCAGAAGATGTCATGCAAGGAGGAAAACAATCAATATCGCTGAGACATCTATGAATCACAACAATGGCCAACACACTAGGGCATCCCTAAGGGTGCAACAGTGGTTCTCATATCTTGGCAGGATGCAATTGCTGTCTAACTGGACTTAACAGGAGGAAAATTATTCTGGTGCTGTAAACATACCCAGCTACATGTGGTTAGAATTTGGTCATAGAATCTAGGGGAACAGTACCTCTGGCATTTCCCTAGCTCAGCATTCTGCCTAACTGAATTCTAAATACGTATTCTTATACTCAGGTAAGTATAGCTTTTACCCATCATCTAAGAAACTTATTTTTTGTCCAGAAAGAGACCATTACAGAAAACCACAACTTGTCAAATAGCAGAAACACCTGACTGTGGAGTGTTCAGCTCCAGTTAATGCATCAACAAACATCTCCTGCACCTTAGGCTCAGAAGATATCAAGGAAGAGGGGGAGCAAAATGACTGTAAAAGCTAGAGGACCAAGAAGTCTGCTGTATAATTGTGTCCTCTAGCTAGGACAGGAAATCTACACTGATGAGATTTCAACAACATAGCTACCTGATGAGACCTGAACAATCCAACAACCGTTGACATCCAAACCCAGATGGGGGAAACTTCACTGGGCCCAAACTTAAATGAAGAGCTACAAGGTATTAACAACTGTGGAGATCAGGATAATCCATCTTCCCTAGGATGATCCTTCTGATTGGTTATTTGATATCAAGTGATTAGCAGGCAACCCTGAATGGACTCAGTGGGCTGTATTTTTATGTTTATTCATTTATGTGTATATATAGCAATAATTAAATAAGAGGACAGTGTGAAATTTGGAGAGAGGACCAGGAGAAGTATAGAAGGGAAGAAAGGGAGGGAAATGAGGAAAATAGTCTGTGTGCTTTAATTACATATACATATATATGTAAATATATATGAGAAATCAGTACAAACAATATTGAAATTTCATTGAATAAATTCAATTATTCTGACAATCTCAAAGCATCCAACATTATGATTACATATCATTATTGTGTATTCAATTAACTTAGGCACATTTGTGGAGATATTCTCTTCTGGCACAACTATGAGCCCCAGTGAACACTACAAAATCTTCGGTTGTTTTCATCACAGATTTTCTGATACTTAACTCTGACCTTAGAGCATCAGTGGGAACTATTGCTACTGCCTTCCAGGAGAGAAGCCCTCAGATCACCAATAACGATGCTTGCTATTTCCCATTATTTTAAGGCTGTAGGAATTCATGGGGCCATGAGAATGAGGTAAGACTTGATTACAATAGCTGGAATCTGGACTTTGCAAGCAAAGATAGGTTAAACTGAAAGGACTGAAAGAGGAAAAACTAGATCTCTGGGGGCGGGTGAGAGTCTAATCCCTGAACTGTGCATGCTCTACAAGCATGTTGCTGTTGAGGTGCACTGCCACAAAACATTAGAAATGAAAGAAGGGATGTTTTGAGCTTATGGACAAACATGACTAGCATAGCAGATTTTGGCTATATAGATGAAGAGGAGAAGTCAAGACTTAGTTATACCATAGGGCATAGCTTGTATATGTTAAATGGGAAATCATTGGCACAAGTTGACATTTTAAATAGAAAAAAAATATAGCAAAGAAATTATAAGCAGCATGTTATCAGACAGAAGTTACAATGATAACCAAAAAGTGATTAATGACTCTGTACATGTGACAGTCACTGTTTATGCGATGGATGAGTTAATTGATTTAACCCTCACCATAGTTACAAAGTTGGTATTTACCACATCATTGGATTTTATAGAAAATTGAACGTTAAGAAATTAAGCTACTTGTCCATGACCACAGGTAAGGAAAATGAAGGCAGAATGGAGCTAAGACACTGAAGAATGGGATTTGAGCTCCTGCATTTACCATTTCACCTGCCCTCTGGAGAAAAGCAGGAAATAAATGCTCACAGTGGGGTGAAGCCTGAATTTCATCTTGAGAACATACTTCTCTGGTGTCTTTCAGGAGCAGTATCAAGAAAGACTCAACACAAAGAGATCACCAAATTTCTATAGTGGACTATCACCATGGAAGTCCCAATAGTAAAGGACAGAAGGTAGTTTCTGTAATGGTATCTATTTCTCAGATTTCCTCAAAGCCTGGGTATAGTGAGGTTACTTTCTAGATTGGGTTTGCTTTATACATAGTGGGAATCCTCTCCAGAAAGGCTGCACAAATGAAGGGTCAGATGACTTCTCTGGCCCAGGCCTTCTGCTATGTTTTTATATGGTGTCTGGTTTTTAGGATAATGTCTTCATCACTGGGATAATCCCCAGGGGTTAAGGGTGCTGATCTCCAGCTCAGCTTGGCTTTTATTTGGTGACCTAAATTCATGAGCTTGTATATGCGATCTCACAAACATTCTGCATCAAAACGCAGCTTCGTAATGTAAATCAATAAAGCTGGTATTTTACCTAATGTAAACAAAAGAGAAATTGTTCATCTTAGTTTTGAATAATAAATCTGAAGTTTTTTTAAAGAGGTAACTTTGTGTTTCGACAGAATGTTTGGGATGTTTGTTTCAAATTACTAAGGATTTCTAGCTTTGGTTGAAAGGCTCTGTCATAGTTAATTTTGATTGACAACTTCATTGGATTGAGAGAGGATTTAAAAATTGGTAAGTCACACTTGTATGTCTGTGAGGTGTTGTGAGACATGATTGACACATGGTTCTGTGAATTGAGTGAGACAGATCTGCCCTGGATATGGATAGCGCTGTCCCAGAAGATGGGAGTCTGAATGAATATAGAGTAAGGATGAAGCTCAGTCAGGAATGAAAGGCCGACTCTTCTTGAGTGGGTATTTTTCTGTTGCCATCACACGCCTTTTTAAGATCTTAACGCAGCTTGCGGTAGTGACCCTGCCGGGGGCTTTTAGGCCTTCGCTTTTGGACTATGATCCCTCTTTTCTGAGGATCCGAACCTCTTGGACTAGACAACTACTGCTTTTCCTGTCTCTGCAGCTGGCTGCTGGACACTGAAGGACAGGTCAGTCTCAGACTGTGTTAGCTAATCTAATAATTGTTATTCACTTCCTCTTGATTCTCTTCCGGTAAAGAACCCTCACTAACACATTCCGCAATACTTTACATGAACACTCTTGGTTCCTTTATGGGTCCAAATATGTTCAGGTCTCAGAGGAACAAACTGTGTGAAACAGAAGAATATCACCGGGCAGTGGTGGTGAACGCCTTTAATCCCAGCACTCAGGAGGCAGAGGCAGGCAGATCTCTCAGTTTGAGGCCAGCCTGGTCTACAAAAACTAGTTCTGGGACAGGCTCCAAAGCCACAGAAAAACTCTGTCTTGAAAAACAAAAAACAAAAACAAACAAACAAAAAACCAAAAATTAAATTAAATTAAATGCTTCAATCTTTTTTTTCTCCTAAAAAGCAATAGTAGTGCCCACCATCCAAATCATGTGTGCTATTTTTGGAAACACCTAGAAAGATAGGGATTTTTTTCACCAGTGTTTTATGTTTATTTTATACAGACTAACACAAGGAATGAAGTGATAATTTCTGGACTTGATCTCTAAAGGTATCTTCATGGATGGCACTATTTCAAACAGTGTAGACATGTGTGTTCCAAGGGGATTATTGAAAATATACTATCCAAAGGACACTGCAATGTCAAAAGAGACAAATAAAAGGTCATATTTAAAGGATATACACAGTGATTCCTAACATCATCATAGTTACAAAATGTTTTTAATAGCTCTTAGAAAAACAATCCTTTAAATGCACAAAGTTGAAAATGTGTCTTCCCCAATGTCTGGGGGGTCTTCCTGTCACATGGTGCCATTAAGCTGATGACACAAACTTGAAACTTCTCAAGAAATAGCATATGGTAGACATGGTAAAAACATGAATGCAGGAAGGTCAGGAAGAAATAGCATATGGTAGACATGGTAAAAACATGAATGCAGGAAGGTCAGGAAGCTCACCTGAAGTTGCTGAAAAATCACCTAACATTGTGTTAATCTGATTTTCATGATACAAACAGCTCTCTTGACATATTAGACCATTATCAAAAATACTTGAAGTAGAACATTAAAAAAAATCACCAGATATCCCAAGAGAAATAAATAATGGATATATCCTCTTCTATTTTCTAACTTTTGGTGATACTGAGACAGTTACATTGTGAAATTTTGAAATAAAATGTGAACTTTGATTTAAAGGCATTCATTTCAAAGATTTAGACCTGTGAATTCTGAATGGGGCTTTTCACCTGGACTAGTGTGCACAGGTTATAGGATTGAATGATCCTGTCAAGTCTCCTTGGTAAATAACTGGATGCTTATCTCCCTGCAGTACACCTTAGACATGAGTAAGAAAACAGAGGCCAAGCAGCAACCTTGGGTCACAGGCAACTCATTTTAATTGCAGTAGGAGATCGTGGACCAGAGACCAGCTTCAATAGATCTTTAAGGTGGTCTCGACACCATCCAGAGTGGACACTCAATTAACTTACTAGTGCAAAGTTTGGGAGAATAGAAGATACATATCATCCAAGTTCCCTTCATTCCCCTTGAACCATGTGCAAGCATTACGTTAGGACAGCTGTATATTTAAGTGACAGTAAAAAGGGTCTTATACTGACCACAGACAAGCAAAACTCTTCCAGCTTAATAATTCATCCTGTCCTTTATCCTAATTATTCAATCCAGTACAAATATAGATTTTTCATACTATTCAGAATTCAAATAAACCACATACACACATAATCCTACCAAATACTGTCATACAAAACAGTGCAGTAGAAAATTTATCAAACTAGGAATGCAGCAAAATAGAGTACTAGAAGAATCTTAAAAGCAGAAAGACAACCCAACAGTGTATTCCTGAAGAAGCCATGCAGAAAGGTGATAAAGCAGAGGACATAAGGAGTTCCTCTGTTGATCTTCCTAGAATCTCTATTTCTCTTGTCTTTTCAATCTTATCAGATTCTTAAATACACCGTTTATATTTCTTCCCCATAACACTTTGGCTAAGGACAACATGCCTCTTAACTTCCTTTTAGTCATTGGATTGTTATGACTTCAAGAATAAGGGGAAAAATGTTATCAAAATGTAGGAGTATACAAAATGTTGTTTTAGTTTTCAAATTTTGTAACTAAGCCCGCGGACTCGGCGAGTGCTCTTTTCATTGCGTCCTCCGCACAGAGGTGCAGAGCTGTTCAATGTGCAAGGCGCCCTGAGAGGCGGTAATCGTCCATGTTGCTTCCTAGAAATGTTGTAAACGTTTGGTCTTCTCCAGGAGATAACTGTTCATTTAAGCAGACTGATCTAAAGCTAGTCACGCCACATTTTGGGGACTCCACTAATTTCTGAAGCAGACTAATTAAGGATCTAAGTCACCCAAGTTCCCACTTTCATCAGCTAAATGGAATGGTGGTCATTTGTATTCACACAATATTGTGTGTGCATTTGTCTGTGTGTATATCTAGGGGCTTCAGTGGGGAGTTTAAAATAGTACAGACCAATTACATAGAATTTGCAGGATGTATTATATATTATTTTAAGAAATTTTTCCTTCTCTGGGTTCTCAAAGGTCAAGATTAAAATTAAGAAAGATTAAGAAAAATAAGCAAATGTTAGAGATATTCTTGATTTTGCTCCATCTGAGGCTGGAAAGTCATTTGTGAAGGACAGTTCTGAAACAGAAACACAGAAATCTCACCATCCACATAAAAGCCCTGCAGCCCGCTGGCTAAAACCATAGTCCCAGCATTTAAAATTTCTTGATTTTTTTTCCTTTGTGGGAATTGCATTTTTACAAAATTACCTGAACTGGTCTTATTGGAACACAAATAATATCCATGGAATAAATTTGAGGGGTGAGTCCAGGTAACTAATGTTTTGTTCTCAGTTACTGTCCCACACGAAACCATCCTGGGCTTCTCTGGAACTGTTAAAAAGAAAGAAAAAGGAAAAAGTTACAATGAAAAAATAAGACACTGAAAAAATAGTATTTACATAGCAAGATGGAATCACTAACAGCCATCTTTTGACTGATTGTGAATTAATAAAATCTCAGTGAAGTCCTTAGATTTCTACTGTATTCTTTAGATAAGGTTTCTTCCATAGAGTCTATTTTGCTCCAATACAGCAGTAGGAAATCTAGTATCCCACTGGTTTGAAGAATGCCTGAGAATATTCTCTTCTCACGGATGCTGTTGTTCAGATACTTTGGTATTTTAAGATATTGCTGTGTGAAATAATTCAAATAAAATCAATGATACTTGCTTAAGGTATAGCTTGATGAATTATGAATGTGTGCATCCATGTGCTCCTATCGCAATACAGAACCTTTCTATTGTCCTTCTATGTCACCAACAGTCAAAATGAGCCCCTTGAGACACCACATATTCTATTTACTTTCTACTGCTATAGATTGAATGTAACTTTGTTTTCATTATACATAAATAGAATTAAACAGTAATATTTTTCACAAATTATATTGGTTTTAATATAGCACTTGGAATTTTTTGCACATCATAACTTTTTAGTCATCAGTAAGGCTATGGCTTGGATGTTGAATGTCACATATGTCTTAGTGGAATGTTGGAGAGGTAAGACCTAGTACAAAATCTTTGGGCCTTTAGAAGCACACCCTCAAATGGAATCAAGGGTCCCCATCCTTCTCTTTTTTTTTCCTTATTGATAGAAGAGATGAGTAGTTCCCTTTAGGATACATCCCTACCATTCATTGTCATCTGGTGTCCTTACCAGAGACCCAGTGCCACAGAGTCATCCAGCCCTGGTCTGAAATTTCCAAACTCAGGATCTAAATGAATATTTTATCTTTATGTGGTTACTTTCTCGTTAGAACAAGGAAAGATAAGCAATGATCTTCATTAACTTATGACATAATTTCTCTTTTACTAACCACTCGGTGGCTGTTTGAGCTCTTTCCAAGACTGGATACATGTGCACACACCCACTTTCTCTTGCAGATATAGTCTTTCTTCCTATGTTGGGTGAATTGCTATATTCTAATCGATAATGTTGCCAGTCTTTTGTTAGTGGATGTGTATACAATCTCCATCTTGTTTTGCCTTTAATTTTCCAGATGGCTAATGAGGTCAAGCAGTTTTCCATGGACTCGGTCACCATTTGTATATATTTAGCTAAAAGCAGAGTCGAAATGCTTCCCTGTATTTCAATTGGAATATTTGGTGTCTTGCTTTGTAACTGAAAATTTTCCTATATATTTTGGGAAATTGCCCATGTCAAATATAAACAAATCATGGCTATTTTCCCGCAGTACACAGTGCTATTTCCTTCAGTCACTTCAAAGAGATGGAGTATTATTCAACTATGAAGTCAAATTTACAGATCATTTTATGATTCTTGCTTTTTTTCTAAGAAAATACAAATAGTATATCACATGGTTTTGATTAGGTACTTCATAACTTTAGCTTTTAGAGCAACGGAACATTTGTATGTGTTGAGATCCAATGGCTGATGGCCATTTGATATACTTGATCTATAGGGATACTAAAGCAGTTAACTGACATGACTTGTATTTTATTAAATATAAACATTGTTATTTTTAATATTCCCCATTATGTTATACTGATTTTAAAAAGTTGGACTTATCTTTGTTTATTTACTTATTTGTATAACTGTGTCCATGTGTGTCCATGTATGTATGTGTGTTCGTGTGTGTGTGTGTGTGTGTGTGTGTGTGTGTGTGTGTGTGTACGTGTGCATGTGCATACCTTCTATCATAAGCATCCTGTGAACAAACTCAGGTCTTCAGGCTTGGCAGCAAGCACCTTTACCCACTGAACAATCTGCCTGGCTTCACTCTAAGTTTTTAATACCAAACATGATACTAAACTTGTCTGGCTACCCTGCAGCTTTCTTTGCTCTTCATATAGTTAATGTTAGTTTGGAAAAATAGGAGACTTGGATTTGGACATCCTCTTTGGCCTCAACTACAAAACAAATTAGAGCCGTGTTAGTATAAAACCAGGTAATCATAATGCATTTTGTTATTGTTCTGGTTGCTTTCAACAACAGGATTGCATGCATCTCAAGCAAGCCTTCCCACACTGCGCAGGCCTCACTCTTCAACCTGTCATCATCCTACCTCAACTTCCCAAGCAGCTAAGCTGGGATATCTACCATCTTACCTAGCCTTCTGTTTCTCTCTCTCTCTCTTTCTCCGCCACCTTCCCGCTCTCCTACCTTCCCTCCCTCCCTCTCTCCCCCTTCTTTCTCCCTTTCCTACTGCTTCTCTTCTCCTTTTCCTCTACTGATATATACAAACCTTTATTCTAGAAATGTCTCTACTGTTTGTGAGCAATGATACCTTTTGTCCTCGTCATAGTTGATTATTCATTAATCACCATAAAAATTAATATTTATCAGCAAATTTTAAATTTAATTGGGATTTTTCTCTTCTCTCTTCCCAAATGCTGTTAATTTCAGAATCCCTTTCCATTTGTTACGCTTTATCTTGTTATTAATTATAATGCAAAAATTTGGTAGCCACAGTTCCTGTCTTATATTCTGCACTTAGATCTGCCTGAATTATGCTGGTTGATTTGCTTACTTTACCCTTCTGTCAGAAGCAGGACATGACTGGGGGAGATGTGGAAGGACACAGAGTAAAGGGTGTTATAAAAGGGGGGGCGAAGGAAATGAGGGTAAGAATGATCTATGTCAATCATTTCAACCCTTTCCAGCAGTCTTGCAACATATACAATTAGAACAACAGAAAAAGAACAATTTATTTTTAAATTCACCCTAAAATTCATTTAAATTTTTTTCTTCTCTGATATGTTTTCCATAACTCTATACCATTATTTTCTGTGATTTTCCCAAATAATGTAAGCCATAGAAGAAATAAATTCTGTTTATCTTATAAATGTAAGTAAGATACTCACTCCCAAAATCCGTCGTCACATTTACATCTTTTTTGAAAAGTCTTACATTGTTATAAAGGACTTCTGTAGCACATGTGTAAAGTGTTTGGGGTTTAAGATTGGGGAACACAATTTCTGGAAAAAGTTGAGGATCTGGAAGAAATAAGTATTGCACGTGAGTGTATGAAATGACTCATAGTATATGGACTTCTTTCCTGACACCATTTTTTTAAGACTTAATGTTGGGGTGAAGCCTCTGCAAATGGTGGAATAATAAGCCCAATATCTTGCAAATAGCACTGCCACACTCAACTTTGTTGAGAAATCAGGATGACATCTCACTTAACCTTTGCTTAAGCAGATTTTACATTTTTTTAAAAAACTGATAGCTCATAATATATTTGTTCCTGCTTTGGACACAATGCTTGAAGCACAGCCTAGCAACTTCTTGTTGGCATGATGATGGCATTCAGGGCCATACATTCCTTTTTCTGCCCCTTCTGCCTCTGTATGTGTGCACAGAGGTGCACGTATATCTCTCTGCCTTGCCAAGTATGTCCTAGCAAGTGGCTTGATGCAAAGATGGAAAAGATTCCATCTTACTGAATTCAAATATTGTTAAAAAGAAACTCTACTTCAATAGGAACCCAAGTTCCTTTCTAGAAGCACTTGTTTTCCTTGTTCCCTGCATATTCTTGAACTTGCAAATGATTTTCATTGATGGGAGTCTGAGAACATAACCTCTAAATCTATATAATATCATGCTTCCTTTCTACAGAATACGAACATCATCATTCTTTTATAATTTCCTCATTTTATTGCCCTTTCAATGATGTCTGGCAAATAGCAGTAATCAAGAAAATTCAATTCATTAATTTTCTTTTTTTCCAATAGTTACAATCCATGGTTGTTGTTGTTGTTGTTTTTTCCTATTTTGTGAATTGGTTGGAGTGACAGATGCCGGAGTTATTATAAGAGGAGGTGGTCATGCAGAGGGAGAGGAAAGGCACCTGAACTTCAGACATTGACTCTGAGTGAATGGGGGCATAACTGCAGTGCTAAGATTCAAACAGATATGGAAGGGTAACATTGGCCATGAAGAAGAACTTGGCTTCCACCATAAGGAGAGGAAGAAGATGAAAAATAGTGACTCACTATATAGAGTTGACCATGAGAAATAGAAACAGTGCCCTAAGTTTGAAAGCTTGGAAGAGAGAAATTATTGAAATAATGATTCCGAGTGACAGAGGCTGTCTTTGTGTCAACAAACTTACCGCAAGATGGCTTAGGTGTAGTAGTATCTGTAATAGAGATTTAAAAAACGACAAATCATTGACATGTTAATTTAGAATGTGTCTGCTGTGCTCATCTTTGAGAATCTGCTTCATAGACTTTCTGTAAACTGGAAAGTCTACCTGCTTAGGCTTAACACATAATGCATATTTAGCACAGACCACTGAGGGACAGGGGAGGAGGACAAGCATATATATAGAAAGAACATTTAAACCATGTCTGATGATAGAATTTCTCTACTCAGTATCTTACCTGTCTCACAGCAAAATTTGTATGTAATTTTTTTGTCATCACAATCAAAGTCCTTTCTTTTCCACTCCAAGCAAATTGTAGTATTAGCTTTTATTGGTTCTGTGCAGTTATGCAGGGTAAACTTATCATGTCCTGTCAAGAAAACAGAAAAGTATCCTTAGGTTACAGCTCTGGTGTGAAGGTGTGGTACCTCACAACTAAAGACTCTGAAATCACACCCATGAAATCCAGTTTTGAAAGCATGAGGTTGCATTGGGACCTGGGCTTGGTGCTCCTTGATTATTTAGTTCACAATCCTAATTTTTAATTTTTCTTTGTGTGAGTTGATACATAATTCTCAAATTTGCCTACTATATGGTGTTTGGATATACCTATACAATATGTACTTCCCAATTACATACAGTCTGTCTATCACTTCAAACATTTGCCATTCACTAGGGAAGACAGAATATTTTTTCCATATCACATATTTTAATAGAAATGTGTGCTGTTTGTTCAATAGAATCCACACAGCTTTTAGAAATGAAGCTCAAGGAAACAACTAGATAAAGTAGCTGATTTTTCCCATTTGAAAAAAATTCTTTGGGGTTTTGATACTTGTTTGTTGGTTTGTTTTGAGTTTTTGGAGATACGGTCTCATCTTGTCTTGTAGCTCAGGCTAGCTTAGAACGCACTATACTAGCCCAGGCTGACTTTGAACACAGAAACTGACCTTTCACATGCTGGAATTACAACTTTGGTATTAACATAACTAGAACTCTCCCTTTGCATTTTTTCAAAAATATTAGATATTTAAGTTTGTTCTTTTTCTGATATATGTAAGAAACTTCTGGTGGGGGAGGTGGAGAGGGACAAAAAGAACATTTTGAATTTAAAAAGAAAACTCAGAAATCTCAAGTTTAATTATTTCACAAAATAGGCTGTTTATAATTCAAAGCAGCCCCTTTTTGTTGTTTGTGTGTGTGTGTGTTTGTTTTTGTTTATTTGTTTGTTTTGTTTTGAGAAAGGGTTTCTCTGTGTAGCCTTGGAACTTGCTCTGTAGACTAAACTGTCCAGGAACACATATTTACCTGCCTCTCTGCCTCCCAAGTATTGGGATTAAAGGTGTGCTCCACTACCGCCCAGCTAGGAACCTTTTTGTTAAAGAAACAAGACAGCAGGTGATGGTTCTAAAGAGAAACTATGTAATTCTTCATGCTCTCCAGGGTTCTCAGCAAGGAACTCATTCTTATCAATGCTTTCTCTTGGCTCTTTTCTCTAACCACCTTAGCCCCAGGCATACCATAACACACAAATGAAATCACACTGTTGTTCTAAATACAGAGATATACAGAGAAATTGGCATTCACCTGGAGGTACATCTAATTCTATAATTTTAGCTGGAGTACATGAGCCATCAGATACATTGAAATTTTTCTTTGAGCATTCTTGTAGATATCTAAGCTCTTTACAATCCACAGTTCCACAAAGATTTTTTGGGGGGTTGTCATATTCTAGCTTTGCCTCAAAAGACTTATTATTACTGTTATAGTAGTAATGAACAGTAATGTCCCCAAATTCTTCATCTGGAAAGAAAAAAAAAGAAAATTAATATCATCACTATTCAGAATGAATGAGAATACATTGGATAAGAATGCCTTAACATACTCTTTGGTGCAGAGAAAGATCTGCAAAAGAGTGAGTTTATTAAGTATGCAACAAACAGTAGTAAAAGAATGATTGGCAAACATCGGATAAAAGCAACAGATAAGACACCAAATTATCACCAAATCAAATTATAGATTTTGACACAATATCCTCAGGAAGATGTAAAATATAAGAAAAGTATCATGTGCCCCATGTCATTATTACATAATTCCTCTTTCCGATGAAGGATCCCAGTTTATGCTCAGATGACTGTTGGACGTCTGTCTTGCCTAGTAAACTGTAAAGTCCATGAGAGCAAAAGCTAGTCTATTTCAATCTTCATAACAGTTCAGGTCCATGATTATATATCTGTCTTATTAGCAAGAATTCAATAATTACTTGTTGAATTAACTGACAGATAAGTTTATCTGGTCATGAACTCATATGCAAATAAAGCCCCTCTGGCTTTATAACTATTCTTGTTTTTTAAAATGTCTTTATAAATCGTTTAGTTCTCCCATCATGAATTATTCAGAGAACAAAAGTCCTCACTCATTGCTTTACATATATAATATTATTTTGCATAATAATAAATTCTTCATAAAATCTTTTGGCTAGTGTCAACAATTTCTATTGCCTGGTAAAAATTTCTTTTAAACAACTGTTAATTTCCATACATATTTGAAAATTGTTTTCTGTGTATATGTGTGTTTGTGTGGAGTGTACATGTATGAGTGTTCATCTGTGCATGTATGTGAAGGAGTGAGCATACACATGGGTGCATTAGGATAGAGACTAGAGATTGACATCAGGCATCTTCCTCTATTTCTTTTGATTTAATTTTATGGGTCTTTCTCTGATGGAGCAAGAGTATCAGGCCAACAGCCCCAAGGATCATCTTACCTTCACCCCAGCAATAGGATGGCAGGCACCTACTACCAAGCTCACCTTTTAACATGGGTATTGGGTATCAGAGCTCACCTCCCAGTGGCAAGCACTTTACCCTCATCTTTGTAGCCCCTATTTATTGTTTTTTTTTTTTACAAAACTAAGTGCCCTTTGTCTTAAACACTAGGAGTACAAAGACAAATCAAATGAAATTGCTTTTTAGAAAGGCAAAGTATTAAACGGAGATGGGCACAGACTGAAATAAAAATTAAGCGAAGACATAAAAATAAGATGAGACAGGATAGAAGAGCAAAAAGAGAGACATATATTCAGAGGGGAGGACAGGAAGAACTCCAGATGGCTTGGATTGATTTTTCAAGTATGAGCAAGGTGCCAGAAAACAAATGCAGGAACCAAAAGGGAGAGGTATGTAAGGACTCCAAAGGCAGAAGAAGAAAAGCGGGAGTATACAGTCAGAACTAAAGATATACACAGCTCCATATGACTCAAGGCAAGAGTGTAGGTGAGGAGGTAGTCATGGAGAGAGAGGAAAGGGACTTGAACTTCAGACATCAAGATAAGGAAACAAACTAATGGAGGTTGACCTTGACTCTGAGTGAATGGGGGCATAACTGCAGTGCTGAGATTCAAACAGATATGGAAGTGTAACATTGGCCATGAAGAAGAACTTGGCTTCCACCATAAGGAGAGGAAGGACACGAAAAATAGTGACTCACTTATAGAGTTGACCATGAGAAATAGAAACAGTGCCCTAAGTTTGAAAGCTTGGAAGAGAAAAATGATTGAAATAATGTTTCCAAGTGACAGAGGCTGTCTTTGTGTCAACAAACTTACCACAAGATGGCTTGGGTTTAGTAGTATCTGTAATAGAGATGAAAAAAAAAAGACAAATCATTAACATGTTAATTTAGAATGTGTCTGCTGTGCTCATCTTTGAGAATCTGCTCCATAGACTTTCTGTAAACTGGAAAGTCTACCTGCTTAGGCTTAACACATAATGCAGTTTGCTTAATATCTTATTTTCACCTCAAACATGCAAATGTTGTAAACTAATGAGATAACTGTAAATCATCTTAATTAACATATACAATAAACACAACTGTGACTTTCATAATATGTAGACTTTTGGGGTACAGATCTGATGCCAGCATGGGGACAGGCCCAAATCTAAAAATTGCCAAAATATTTTAAGTCTTCATTCACTTCATTGATCCCAAAATGCATTGCCATAGTTATAACCCTTATAAAGCGATGCTCTCTTTTTGTTTTTCTTTTAAATCAGATGATGTTAATAAAGACTGCTTTGCTCCCAGGTTTAACCTCTATATGCTTCCCACACCCAAGATCCAGGGTAGCTAATTGGTCTCACAGAATTTACCTTGTATTAATCCTTGTATTAATATATGCATTTAATTCAGTGATTTTCAACTTCCCTAATGCTATGATCCTTAATACTGTTATTCATGTTGTAGTGCCTCCAACCATAAAATTATTTTTGTTGCTACTTCATAACTGTATTTTCGCTACTGTTATGAGTCATAATGTAAATATCTAATATTTCTGATGATGGTCTTTGGTGACTCCTGTAAAAGTCTCCTTTAACCTCCAGGATGAGAACCACTGATTTAACTGAAAAGGTGGGAGTCTGAGTCTTTGGAAGCAAAAGGATTTCTGCTAATCTTCTCAAAGTTGGAAGAATCTGGGGATCATGGTGGGCTTGCCATCACTGGCTTCATGAATCTAGACAATGTCATTGCCACAGATCTTTCAGGAGGTGTCTCACCTTCATCTTTATGCTCCTCAGTAACTGACTGAAAATGGCATCAGTCCCCTACCTCCTCTCAATGGGAAGGGTAGAGGCTTTGATAAAAGTACTCATCGTACACTATAAATGCTCTCCAAAGAAATCAAGTTCTAACAGACTTGGCTATTGCTTATGTGGGTTTTCATAAATGCCACAACTCTTGGTAAGCATGGCAGAGACACTATAGCCTAGTGGTCCTAGCTACTTGGCTATTGCTTTTGTGGGTTCTCATAAATGCCACAACTCTTTGTAGGTATGGCAGTGATGCTATAGGTTAGTGGTCCCAGCTACAAATGGGCTGCACCCGTGTCTAGATTCTGCTCCATGACCAGAATTCCACAAAGAAGGCAGCCTGAAGTAGAGAAAACCAGAGAGCCTGTGAGGACATGCCCAACAGTGGCAGAGATGTGTCTGCATGACTGGAGGTAAGGTTGTCACCTGTTGCTGTGCTTGGAGGGACAGTGCTTGGAAGGTTCAGAGTGGATGGTGCAATGGTTGTAAGGCGGGCACCTGCAAGGAAATGAACAAAAGGATAAAAGATAATGAGTTTATTATCTTGAAGTGTGAGGAAAAGCTCTTTCATGAAGATAATTTGCTGAGTGACTCTTTCCTCGTTTGAATTGATACTTTCCAAAACAACAAAGTGAGTCAAAAATTGTTATATGAATTGGTTCAGAAAACACACATTTCAAGTAATTGTTAATACTTTATTACAACTTCAAGAGCAAGTTATTCACCCCTTAGTATAATTCTTACCTGAAAAACAATTTTCCAATTGTCCTCTAACTAGTATTTTCTATTGAATTACAGTTTTCCTTCTTTTAGATACTAATTAGACCAATGGTTGCTTTTCTTACATCCATTCCTTTAAACCGGTTGCATGCATAGTCTTCAAATCAGTTTTATGAAATGAGTTTATTAGGGCCACTTTCATGAAAAGGAAAGTGAGCTACTTGTCCTATTTTATCTGGAAAACTGAGGCAGTTGTATTTGATTCCAGAGCCATAGGCCATCCATGTATATTATCCACTTCTTCGTCATGCACTTTTCAATAATAATTGTAAAACTACACTTATCCCCCCAAAAGCTTCCTCATAAGTTTCTTTTGACTAATTTCTTATAGAGGTGATTTTTAAAAGATGGGAAATCTGAAAATAGTATCGGGAGTAAAATAAGAGCTACATTCAAGTTTGGAGCCTCCATAGCCTAAAACATATGTTAGATAAATGGTCAGACCTGAGGAGATATCTGTGGTGCTGATGTTGGAGGTGTGTGTAGGTGAGGCAGCGGAGCTGTTGCGTGCAAGGGAGTGGGTGTCTGTAGGATGAGCTGTATCAGTAGGAAAGGTCCCCAGTGCAGTCGTTGCCCCTGGCACACCTGTAATCAGAAAGGTCACCAACATTGTCACTCCGTCATGGCACATGCTGACATAGATATGATTGCAAAACTAAGGCAGAGGAATGAGCTATCTGGTATACCTACTGCAGCACAATATATAGCCAACCCCTAACTATAGCCCTAACCCATCACATAGTCCTAATTCCATGGACTGTGATGTCAATGTGAGAACTTGCCAAAAGATGAACTCAGAGGCAGACACATAGAAACCTATACAGTTTGGGTATCAGTTGACAGAAAACAAACAAAAATAAACAGTTTGGCTTTGGGAAATATCTTGGATATCCCAAGGAGGTCCAGCCTCCCAGTCAAATGTTGCCTTAGTTGATATTAAAAATATTTCAGAAGGGGAAAATGCTGACTTGGAGATGCGAAGGCCATACAGAGTAAGCACGGGTCTGATTATAAAAGAGTTACCTCCATAAGGTTGTGCAGGAGGTAGCATGCCTAGCACCTGCTTAGAGTCTCAGGTGGCTGTGCCACTCTGGGGAGGGAAGCCCTGTGTACAGCTGCTCAGTGCCAATTCCCCTGAATTTGAGCTAAATGGTCTCCTGCCTGCCCAGCAGCTGAGCCCCAGGCTTTGCCTCCCTTATTGGCTTCTGGTCACAGCATTTACTAAGAAGGTTCCCATGCCAGGAAGATATCAAATTGGTTTTATATCAATACACTGCCCATTATGCTGATATAATCCCCTTATTTTCTGATTTTGGGCAGAGCGCCAAGTGATGTAGCTAAAAGAACTGCATGCCCTGCTCAGAATTTCAGTGTCAGGCTTCAGAGCAATTCACGCCTGTTACATGTTTCCCCCAAACATCACAGCCGGAGCTCAGGACCAGGCAATCCATGTGTGACTATTAATTACGCACCCAATGACTAGCACTGTGCTAGCTGCCATGGAGAAAGCAAAAGGAAATGTGAGCTAGCTCCTACTGGGGTTCCTACTTCACTCTCAAGATCTCCAGGTTCAGCAATGGGCACTGTGAAGCACACGTGTGTTCCAGTGCACGGTGTTCTGTTTCATCAGTGGCCTGTGACTGTTATCTAAACTGCTTTGCTGAAAATATGCCAAACATCTTCCATTTGCAGATGGATTGAATCTGTAAGTTATCACACACATGGTTTGGGAGATGGAAATGAATTTCCTTGCCAATTGAGTTTGTTCTTGGTCTACTCTTCAAACACCCCTGAACTCTCCCAGCTGTAAGGAAAGCATGGAGTGGAATGAACACAGGGAGCATCCATCTACTAGTCCCAGAAATAATGGAAGGATCGGATCCACAATAGGAGAGTAGGAAGGGTTGTGCATGCAGCCTTTTCAAGTTTCATTTAGACACAAACTGGACACCTGAGGAATCCCAAAAGCAGCTGGCTCTGCTTACTATCCACCTTCTCTACTACTTCTCCCTTCTAGATCCTTCTCCCTGCCAACCACCTCCTGTGCCTCTGATGTCGAGAGACCCCACTCTACTGCCTTCAGAATCCCTAGTTTCTGCCTTCATTTGAAAACTACATTTTTCTTATTAAGTAGGTAATCCCTCACCCCCACTTAAGAATGACATTTACTGTTATAATTACATTGATTGCACAGAGTAGACCTTTTAATTAGTGGAATTAGCCAATGTGCCAAGAAGATTTATTTGCTCACGGCAGAGCAGGTTGGTTTGTGTGGCTAGCAGCCCTCAGAGTGGGCTTCTGTTCATGGCTTCTTTCCTTCCCTGCTGTCTAAGTCTTTGCATTTGCTAAAAAGCACCAGCCCCAATTTGCTCTACTGGAGTGACGGGTTCAGGTAAAGCCACTCTGTGCATTGTTTGAAGTGTGCACACTGCCTGTGGTGGTGTTTTAGGCCAAGGGAACAGTATTAGTGTTTCAAAATAACAATTACTGTGTGTGGACTTGACCTCAATGCTTGATTTCGTTCTGAAGCAAGACTTTTTCCTGCCAGCCAGCAGGTCTCTGTTACATGTCTAACTCATGGCCAAGCCCTCAGGCCACTGAATGTATATGTGTGATATTATGGAATTATGACCTGAGAAAGGACATACTTCTCTTTGTCCCATATAAAAGGACACCATGAAGTTATTGAGACTCTGGTTTGGGAGAAGATAGGAAAGAATATGCTATATTGTTTTAAGAACAGATAAGAAAAAGGAATCTTGAAGTCTGCATGGGAAGTATGAGCATCTACTTCCCCTTTTCTCACCCCCTAAATGACAGACAATGACATTATGGTTATTAGTTTTCAGTTCACCTTATAGATAAGAAATCTTTCATTCCTGATAGATGTTTGTTGGCTCAAGGTATTAAGAATTCACATATATTAGTCTTTATTACTAGAGAATGAAGTCTTCACAAACTGTAACTACAAGTGCAGAAACAAAGAACATTTCCATAGCCTCCATCCCTGAGTAGTATTTCATCTCTGTGATGATAACCTTTATCATCTGGTTTTGCAGCCTAAGGATAACTATAGCATCTATTTCTCAAGTGGCAAGTGTTCCACATTGAACAGGTGGCCGTGGCTCCTCGCACCATTCTTGAGAGGAGGCGACTGTTCATACTCTTTATATCTGTGCATGTCTAAAGGGCACCAAACCTGGTGAGTCAGGCCTGCCCGAAGCAGGCATGAGTGTGGGGGGATCAGCCTGGTTGCTGAGTGTCTGGGTGTTGGTTCCTCCGGTAGAGGGCGTCTGCTGGTGAGGTGGCAGCGTGGATGAAAGACCTGAGATTAGAAAGTGAGATGGTTAAGTCAATCTCTGCTGCTCCTGGCAATTTAAAAACTCTGAGAAAACCACCTGGAGCAAAGTTTTCACAGTGTGAAGTGACCCGATTTATTAATCTCTTGAAGTTTCCCGGGCATAAAAGTGTCTCCTGAGTTCTTGATTACAAATTCCTCCCCAAGAAGACGCACATGTCCAGCTTAGTTCATTGACTCCCCGATCCCTGAAAGGCTACTGGATTCACCAACAGCTCTACAGACTGATACTGGGGGAAGTCTGCCTTTATAGACAGAATAGTAGGGAACTCCAAAATTCTAAAACATACTAAATTGCTGCTTACAGAATCACGAAGGAGGAGAAGGAGAATACACAAACATGTATGACAGCCAAAACATATTTGAAAAGATGCTTATCACTGTGAAATATTGCAGAAATATGAAATCAACAGGAAGCATTTAAATTGCCCTACTAGCAGTTTTAACAGATTGATAATACCCAGTGTTGGAAAAAATGTGGAGATAGTCAGGCATACATGCTTGCATATACATGAATTTAATTACATCTGAAAACTACTGATCAATCCTAAATATAAATTATACAACTTTCCTCAGCAAACCATTGAAATATCACTAGGTAGCACTTCCATTCTAGAAAAGAAAATATGCTCTTTTGTTTGGAAGAATATGAAATTTTCCAAACAAATTTCACCATCAAATTGCACCAAGAAATATTTGATATTACTCATCCTTAATCCCAGTTCATCTCCCTGCCCCATCCCCTGCAGCCTTTTCCTGAGATGGTCAATCTGAAACCCTGTGGTTTTAATGTACTGAAAGTATACCGTGTGCATGAAGAGAGATGCTGCGTATGTGTGTCTTGTGTGTATGGAATGAGATTGGAAACGGGAGCATGTGTGTCACTACATGTTCTACCCAACCCCAGTGGCCTTCATCCTTACACTTACATGGGCATTGAACCATCTGTTCTGAGGTGCACACCGGTTCTAAGAGACCACTCAGCTGGTGGCAAGGATAAAGATGAGTTAAAAAGTCCTGCATTTGCTAACAGAACTGCTCACTTGGGTAACTGCTTCCTTACTAACAGGCACAATCAGCATCGTCCTTGAGACACTGAACTGTTTGTGTTGGTGGTGCATATGCCTGTCACTTTTTTAGACCAAGATAAATGGTTCTGGTAGGCAGTAGACTCGCTCAGTGTCTTAGGAAGCATGTTTGGAAACCTTATTCGCCTAAGAAAGAGGCATCACTGATGGGATTCCAGAAATGTGTGCACAGCTTCCCGGTAGCAGACGATGACCTGATTGGCTGGCAAATCTAAACTCCCACTCCTGATGTTTACTATTAACATAGCTGCACTACCTTAAATTCCACGACTAGATTTCCCAATTCTGTTTTTCTTCTCTTTTAAGAATTGAAATAATGCAAATATTGCTGGGAAAAAATCACAGCACAGAACTGTGCTGGGCTGATTGTTAAAAATAGTTGCCCATTTTCAGGATTTCTGATAATGTGAGCCTAGAATGGAACTAAGAAATGGGAATAGCCCACTTCAGAGCAACTGCAAGGAAGTCCAGGAGCAGCAAAGCAAAACTGTGACCTGCCCAGTGCAGCAGCAGGCTATGGTCAGTCCCTGGGCAGCTGTGAACACGCAAGGACAGTAGAGAGCCTTCCCTGGTTTTACTTACAGGATCGTCTTCCCTTAGCCCCTTTCCATTGAAAGCATTATGTCTGAGCTCTTTCCACTCAGCAACCTTCACAGATGCCTACTATCTCTTGTACTTTACTTACCTGAAGAAAACCAAATGCTTAGAAACTGTATGCATAACTTAAATTTTAAAAATTTGATCACCCTAGAAAGTTTTTAAAGGGAAAATTCATCCCCAGTATCATTTTGGTGAGGGATGTCTGTGTGGCAACCTTTCATAATGAGAATATCAACATTATCCAAGTTTCTGGGGAGACCTGGGTTGAATGGTCACCTGGAAAATAGGTGGTCTCTGAGGAGTCATTCTCTCTTTCAGAGGTGCTTGAGGGTGTGAGTTCAGTGGTGCGAGTAGGTGAAGGGTCACTGTGAGTCTGAGGAAGGGTCGTCTCTGATGTGTTCGGTCCTGCTATGTTAATGGGTGATGGAAGAGAACAAACATGTGAATCATATCCCAAAATGCCTTCTAATATGCATGTACTAACATATATATAATATATGCATATAATGTCCCACCCCCACACACGGACATCAGGCTTATGTGATACATAGTGCGCGCACACACACACACACACACACAGACATACACAGACATACACACAGGCATACATGCACACATACTTACACATACACACACACATACTACATAAAAATATACACAGAAAGAAATATATATACATACACACAGTTATCTATACTCAGGTATACACACATATGCACATACACACACATACACATACAAATATACACACACATTTATCACCATATGTCTATAGATTTTAATTATGCATACAAATTATATAATAAGAGTTAAAAATAAAAAATGAGGAAATGGACTCAAAAGGAACTCCCCTTAGCTCTCTTCTCATTTAATTGTTGAGCAGCTATCAAAATCAACTTGATTCAGAAGAATGTAACCCAGTGAGTAAGATGTCTAATGGAAATCTGAAAGCACTTACAAATGATAAGCAACCGTGGAAAAGGATAAAGCCAGAAGTTAATCATTAGGAGAGTTTGGGTTCAAAGTGGGGAAAAAAATGAAAAGTCTAGTTGAATCAGGTATACTGGTCATGCCCACAGCCCCATCTCTCAAAAGGCTGAGGCAAGGGATTGCAAGTTCTAGGTCAATTTGAACTACGTAAGGAGTTCCTGTCTACAAACAAAATTTTATGTATGTGCTAGTTCAATAAATAAATAAATGAAACAAATGGAAAGAATGAGAGTTATGTGGGTAAAACCTAGAAAACAAAATTCACGAACAGAAGTGTGAATGACCTGCTTTTATGAAAATATCCAAACGTGTTTGACTTTGTAATTAGACATATGCTACTGAAATGGAATTGTCCTCATTCACTGTTTAACAAGGGTGACGTGGTAGGAGGGAGTGATAGACAAACGTGTTCAGTGGATGTGGGTACAGATGGCAAATGTCTGCAGGGGAATTAACACAATGGAGGAAGTCTAACATTGCTTTGCTTTCCTTTCTTTAAGATGTATTTCTTTTTGTGAAACAACTAAATACATCAAACCTAGTTTTTAAAGATATCATGTTCTCTTTGGGATTATAGGGATTCATTTTACCTAAATATTCCATGGTTAATATGTATTAACTCCTTTGATAGTAAAATGTGCATCTTTGAATATCCAGTTTATCAAAACTGGGTGTATTTGAACTAGAGGTAAGCCACACCTTTCATCTTCAGGGTCATGATTCTGACCTAATTATCTTTCATCCACTATGTACTGAATAAAAAAAAGAAAGGACGAGATAAAAAGAAAAGAAAAGTGCAGAAGGGGGTATGGGGGAGGAAAGGTGTTCAGTGAAGTTACCTCATGTAGAAATATTAATGTCTTTTCATACACTGAAGTTCAAGTTTCACAAGTAGAATCTATAATTGTAAATTTGCCGATTTCACGTTGTCCTCAAATTCTCACTTTGAGTTTTCTACATTTTGCATCAATTATCTTCCCATTGCTAATATCTGGGGGGGGGGAGGCGCCATGCTCCTTTGCATTATGGATCACAATTCTAACTTACTTATTTTCACCCCAATCTGCTTATGATGATGGTTAGTGCAGAAAAAAAAAATGAAACTCTCAGAAGGTTAAGGAGTAGACTGCCATCCTATCCCACACCCAGCCCTCTTCTGCAACAATGCCTCATCTATGTGGCTGAGAGTAACTTGATATGTTGTAAAGGAAAATGCCATATTTCATTTACAAAGTTGGCAAGAACCAACCAGAACCTGCTATACAGGAGGTGCTTTATGAAACCTCTTTGCTGTACAATGAAACTATAAAATTCTATTATTAGACATTGGAAATTTTTTTTAAAAAAAAATGCTTCTCTGTTTAACTCAGGAGTAGGATTAGTTAGTATTAGTATAGTGTTTCAGCATTCTGAAAAACTTACATTGAATGACAAATAATCCCAGGAATAATCCAATTTTAGACTGTGCTAGATGTGCTCCATTTGAAATGTGGAGCAAATTAAATTTAAATCCCTAAATTTAAATTGCTAATGTGGTTGTATTTTGTGGTTTCACTTACCTCCTTAAGACACATTGCCAACCCCATGGTTAGTCAAGAAGCAAACATTTACAGCAATGACAACATGTAAGGGGGTCAATTTCTCTTTAGCCACCTGCAAGTCAATTCCTCTAATATTTGGCATTTAATGAATTTTAATGTGCTGGCAGCATTATCATTATTTAAATTTGCTTTTCTCAAAACTCAGAAGCTTTTAGAAAAAATAACTTAATTATAGTAGGAAATTTTGTAAACAATTAATACAAAATATCTTAATATCAAACAGATTTCCAAGCATGATTGGGAGAAAGGCAAATGACTCTTGAAAAAAAAATATAAAATTAATTTTTAACTATAAGAGAACATAAATTAAGTTCTCAATGTAAGCAAATTTTAGAACCAACTAATTTATAAAATACATTAGTCTTTAACTATTTGTGAAATTGTATTTAGTGTTTCCTTTACTTCCCTAATTCAATTCTTTTTTATTAAAAATAAATTTTTATACCATATATTCTGATCACAGTTTCTTCTCCATATTCAAATCTTAACTCATGTTGATTCATACATCTTTTAAATTTATTAACCATGTTGAATTTTTAAGGGGGCTAGAAACTTGCTGTCATTTATTGTCAATTTTAAGTAAAGTTAGTTTAATTAAGCACAATAAATTTAGAAGTATGCTCAAATATTTACCAAACTTTGTATCAGAAAAGGTTGTAAGAATGTGTGAAAGTCAGGAACCATACAGTACTATTAACTTTCTTTTTCAAACTTACTTCTTTGCCAAATAAATAAATACTCATATCTATATTAAGTACATGATTGTTATAACAAAAATAAAGGTTAAATATTAATTCTTACCAATAGTGCTTGAAGAGTTATCTTGCCCTGAAAAATGTAAAATTAAACAAAATTTTAGAAAGTTTCAGATTTGAAACAAACATGTAATTTTTATACATCATAGATGCATATTTATTTTCAGCATATTTTATCTTAATGAAATTAAGTTCCCACTTCATTTTTTCTGAGAGTTTTCCTATTCTAAAGACAGCTACATGCTGACCTAATGTATTTAATGTGTGACCCTAAAGGAAAAAGAACGTGGGAGTTTTCTCACAGTTTGGAGTCAGTCAGTGAGGTGATATCTTTAAGGGAGGGTTTAAAGGGAAACATTTGAAGGCTGAATCACATTCATAAGACAGAAAATGAACACGAGGCAAAGCTAAGATAGAGGCAGGAAAATGCAAAGGCTACACCAAGTACAAAAGAGAATGGCAATGTCCAATAAGAAAGTGACACTGGGGGAATAAGTGGGAGACAGAGCATCCGTGAAACACTCAGGGACTTTCCGTGTCTTTGGAAGAGAGAAGGCAGACTGAAGCAAAGGAAACGGTCACATGGGTGTTTCTACACATTTCTGAGTTGCTGAAAAGGGAGTGTGGACATTTTCATTGAACTGAAAAGGAAAGAAAACTCAAGTGAGAGAGGATAGTTAGATATGCTGATGATTCTATGTGAAATCCTTCAGAAGCATCTGCTTGGAGAGGTCAGGCTCGTGCCACACTTCACTGAAGCACACGGATGGACGCTGTAGCTCTGGATGTGAAGCAGATCCCCAAACAAAAGTCCAGGACAGAACGCAGGGGTTAAGTGAATGACGAGGAGCAGGCCAGCAGAGATGATGACGCACTCCGCAGAAGAGTAAAGATGCGGACAGAGATGTTTCAGGAGAGGTTTCACCGAAATAATGAGGAAATGACATGCATCAGATGGGTCTATCATGCGATTCCAAACGTGATACAGGGAAGCTGTGTGACTGTGAGGGGAGCCGGGTCTGGTCCCCAGTGAAATGAGACGTTTTGTTATCCTTCCTCCTAAGAGACGAGCAGAAACAGGAGGAAGCTATTTTCTCGGAGAAAAAGCAATGCTGGGAAAGCCAGAGATCTTCAGGAGGAAAAAGAGACTGCCCAGTAATAAAGATCGCTTCCTGTCAAGAGGTTTTTCTTTTTTAAACAGAATAAATCTGAGAAATTCTTATCCCCTCAGAAGTACCATCAGAGATGCGTCCTTGTTTTACATGTACATATGTCTAAGTGTTTATATATCTGCATGTCCAGATAAATAAACTGAAAGGTGAAACTACATAGATTTCTTTATGTCTTCTATTTTCCTCTTTATCATCCATACTTAAGTACCATCATCGCTTATCAATGGGTGTTTCTTTTGTGCCACACAGCATGAGGTGATTTCACCATTATGCTAATAATCATAGAGTATATTTTCATGATTAAAAATGGCTATAATGTCACTGGGTGACAGAGTTAAGGGCCATGCACAACTGAGACACTGTTATGTGGTTTATGACTGCATCGTTTTGAAAACATGTTATTTGAAAGACTGTCCCATTTCTTGTCTAGTCAGTTTGTTCTTTTCTATTCCATCTAACTTTATTTTCCTGTTAAAAGCATCTCTGTCCTCTCAACCATTCTAACTTCCTTCCAATTTAATTTCTTAGAATTATGTTGGTTGGCAAAAGAGATAATAGGAAGAAACAAAGTATTAATATATCCATAATTAACAGACCACATTTTAAATAAGATGAAAAATAACTTGTGGTCATTGGGAAGAATATAGCATTTCTAAAAGTTTAAAATATTCAAATTAGCTTGACTATATGAAACCATAACAAACAGTATCCTGTCCTTCTCTTGTGAGATATTTAAACTTTGCAATGTCTAGAAATTGTCTGACACACCCCTTCTCGATATCAGCATTTGGTTCACTCAAGTTTAGGAAGTAATTATTGTTTTGTTGGTTTGCTGTTAGAAGTAAGAGTCAACCATGATAAAGGCATGATCCTCACCTTGAAAAGCCAAGAATGCAAAACACAAATTATCCAGTAGTCTGAAAACACATTTAAATAATATGTGGAACCTATTTAGAGCAATAATTGACAGTTGGCAAGAACTGTACCATTCTAATGAAGAAGAGAAGAGTGAGAAGCAACTGTAGTGGGGTATGTGTTATCTGCTATGTAGTCACTGGCAGAGAAATCCTTGGATGACTTTGAACATGGAGTAAACATGAAGGAGAAGGAAAGCCCATGTGCTGTCAGGTTCCAGGCATGAGCTTAAGAGTAGACATTGCAGGCCCTGACAAGGTGTTGAATGTTTGCCTGAAGATGACAGAAACCACAAGATCAATGGATACGGAGAAGAAAACAAATACCAGCTTTAGTTACAGGGAAAAGAGGAATGCTATAGTAGGTTCTATTACTCCATCACTCATTTTGGAAACCATTCTGCTTCATGGGACTAGCTTTTTAGCTTGGTGCCAACAAAATGTGCAACACAAAAATGAAGTATATGATGAAAGACTGTAACCTTACAACTTACCGCATGTTCAGAAGGAAAAGCTAACAATGCATGCAAGGTATGAAGGCACACGTGTACATACAGCGGAGTACTGTATGTATGTGTTCATGTGTGCACAGGGACAAATGTGTGTTGGGGGAGCCAGCAGTCAATGCCAGGTGCCCTCTTCAGACACGTTCCACCTTAGTTTTGGAGACACAGTCACCCACTGAACCTAGTCTTCATTGATTCAGCTCCCCAAGGAGTCAGATCTCTCTGCCATTCCAACAACGGGCTCAAAGGTGAATGTCACTGCACCCAGCTTGTTAGCTGTTTAACGTGGCTACTGGACATCCGAACTCATGTCTTTATGTTTGCAGGGCAAGCACATTCATGACTGACTCATCTCCCCAGCCCCTGTGGCTGTGATGTTAACAAAGGCCATTAAGAACCAGAGTGTACTGTCTAAAAATGCTTTCTTTATTTAAATTGATTTTTATTGAGCTCTACATTTTTCTCTGCTCCCCTCCCTGCCACTCCCCTCCCCTTCAGCCCTCCCCCAAGGTCCCCATGCTCCCAATTTACTCAGGATATCTTGTCTTTTTCTACATCCCATGTAGATTAGATCTATGTATGTCTCTCTTGGAGTCCTCATTGTTGTCTAGGTTCTCTGAGATTGTGATCAAATGGCAACTATTCCTCATGCCACCCTCATAGGAAGTGTCTCAAAAAGTGAATTTAATTCAACCAAATCTTCTATAACATTATTTTGATGAAAAGTCCGTAACAGACACAAACAGCCAAAAGCATCACACTAAGCACTTGGGCTGGGAACTGCATTCTGAAGCTTGGTTACAGGTTAACATCTATGCTTCTGATTTAACGAAGGTTCAGTATTCAATGTCTCCCAAATCCTTTCATCTTTAGTGTGATAAAATTTAATATCCATGAAAACCCATATTTAAAGATAGATCATATTTTCATGTCTTCTCTATTGGATGTGTACTTTCTCCATAAAGACTTCTCAGGTCGATAGCATGCTTTCTTTTACACTCACTTATTACAATACAGCATTAAACTTCTCCACTCTGAAAGTAGTAAAATACTACCACTTACCTTTTATCTATAAAATATTACATACAGACACAGAAAAACACACACACACCTTAACCTGTTTTAAAAGGAAATTCGAGTACCCAAGAACTACTTTTTAGAGTCAATGTAAGACCAAAATTACTTGCTTTAGTCACAAAACCCTTCCCAGCAGATTTTAAGCTCCAGTCACACTCTTATTGAATGTGATACACGGAATGAAAAAAATTAGCCTGCCAAGAAAACCTTTAAGTTTTTTTTAAAAATAAGAAAGCACTCCAAAGTATAATCACTTTAAGAAACTATGAATTCCCCTCGGCAGTACACAGTATGCATGAATGTTCTCAGGTATTCCTGTGTCGAAAGAAAAACACAAAGACAAAAACACTATAAATCTTAAAATAGGAATGCAATAAAGTTGCCCTACATAAAGAGCCTAATTATAAAGCCTCTATCTGAAAGCCATGCATCCCCATGCATGGGCCATTTCAGACATTTTGCATATAACAGCTACCTCTGTGTACATACCAGATAGGCCAGAAGGTAGAAGACTTCACATAAATATTTATAGGAGCTGTGCTACTAACTAGCTATAATTTCTATTTTATTCTCTATATTTCTATGACATTTCTGGAATTCTTTCTAAATCACCTGTGTAATTGCCTATTGAATTCCCTGTGCTCACATTACCAGATTACCATCAAAATCATCATAAGTAGATGCAACCAGAATCCTTACACAGGAAGACCTGAAATGATTTGGATTGTGTCGCATTTAGTTAGAACATGGCCCTCTCATTTGACTGGTTACAGGGTCAGAGATTAACCATCTGGAGCCATGCAGAGCAAATGAGTCTACGTATTATCGCTCTGATCTGTTCCCTGATAGGCAGCACTCTTCACCCCAGGCTCCGGAAAGCAACCATTTATTGTCAATACAACTGGTATTAGAAATAAAACCTTTGCATAGTGTCTCCTGACCAGCGAAACTAGGACAATGTGTTAGTAAAAGTAGCATCAAATATATATGAGCAGAATTTGAAAGAAATAAAAATAGCATGAAGAAAAAATACATGAAAAAGCAGTATAAATTAAAACAGTTCATGTGCTGGTAGGACACAGTAAAGGAAAAAAATCACTTTTCTAAAGCTATGAATTTCAGGGTTTTTTTCTAAAACCATTAAACACACCAACCGCTCTACTCCGTGTTTTCATGCGTCACAGAATGCTTTACTCTTCTACTTACACAACTCTTATGCGTTCTTTCCTATAGCAATATTTCAGTAGATGGCACCAGAGCACCAGAAATCTGTAAATCATCACCTGGCGAGTGCTTCCCCATTATATTCCTGTTGTGAATTACCAGTGGAATTGACTAGATACATTAAACACGTGAGCATGGAGATAAGAGAACCCTTGATCTTCAAAGCTCTGTTATTCTAACACGTGTATTGTTAACTGAATTTACCTTTCCCAATATGTTTCTTTTACAACTCGAAATGTTGAAATGATTGCAAATCAAAGTTACCTTGAAGTCACACCCCTAAGTCTGCCATCAGAGATTTAAGAAAAGCAGGAATCAATTTAAGTGGAAATGACATTTCAAAGGATATACTTGGGCTTTAAATACCACCCATTCCACCACTAACCTCCTTTCCAAAATAAAAAAGAAAGAAAGAGAATCCCATGGAACAGCATTTGTGAGGGGATTTCCGACTGTCTCCTTTGCAGAGGCAGAAGAGTGAAGCAGAATAGATGAAATAAATACTCACTCTGAGTATTAGTCTAAAAGAAATTGGAATGTTTTCAAGATTTAGAATGTGTGTCTGCATAACTTCCCTCTGTGATTACAGAGGCTATGTGATAGTGGGACCAGCAGCTAGAGGGAGCTACAACAGCTAGTACACTTTTTCTTCTTACGTGGCTTGACAATACTATAGACAAAAATAAAAATAAAGGATTATATCCACTATACAAATTAGGTATATGATCCAGTCTGTAGCGACCACCAAGTTAGGATGCAGATTGCATAAGCTGTGCATGGTAGCACAAGCATGCAGTCCCAGATATTCCAGAGGCTACAGCAAGAGTCACAGTTCCAAAGCCAGACTAGGCTGCTGACTGAAGCCAAGGACAGCCATGCAACTTGGTGAGATTGTGTCTCGGGGGGTAGGGGGGACAAAAGGTAAAGTAAAAATAAATAAGCAAGGTAAGAGTTCTGTGGCTATTGCTCAGTGGATAGCATTTGCTTAGCATGTGAGAACCCCCAGTGTTCCATCTCCAGTCCTACCAAAAGAAAAAAAAAGAAAGAAAGAAAAACAAAATTTTAGAGAACTCTAAGAAGTAGCCTTTCCTCCTTCCATTCACTCCTCAGTAAGTGAACACTGACAGTAAACAATTCACTGAAATCCTATTACAATCAAATACTGCTAATGTCACTTTGCCAAGAGTTGTTTTTAATCTTATCAACCCAATAAGCTGTGCAAGTCAGCAGTTCTTCTCTGTATTTTATAGGGAAATAAGCGGAGAACCGAAATGGCTGGCTTGCAGTCACATGATGGCATTTTAGATTTGAAGTAGTGTGTGAGTCCTCGTTCTTTTTTATCAGCTCTATGATAAGTCATTGATGTGTCAGCATTGTACCTTGAGTCTGTAGCATGAAAGAATGACTGCCCTTCTCTAGAAAGCAATTCTATACTCACAGGCCAGCAGAAGACTCCCCGGGTTGAGATGGCGTACAGTTGGTGGGAAAGAACGCTAAGATGCAGAGAGCGCATGCCTTTCTGCGGTGGATTTATCCCACGAGGGGCTATGAATCTACTTGCTCCACAAAACTCAGAGAATTTAACATATATTCATTCAGGCTTCACTCATCGATACATCGAACATCAAAGAAATACAAGACAGACGGACAACAGGATGAACTGAAGAGTAACTCAAGACAAACAGAAGCAACACAGCGAGCAGGAGAAACTAGAACCAGCTCTAACTCACAACCTCAAAACTGGGATGCATTGTCTCTGGGAGCAATGAGCAGGGGATGAAAAGAGCAGGCATTCAAAACTGAAAAAGGGATTTAAGAGACACTGTCTAAAATAGTTTTGTAAAGCACACAATATAATTAATACACCATTCTCAAATGGCAAAATAACATGTTCAAGTTGAGGACAGAAATACAAGAGTCAAGGTTGGGCAATAAGGTGGGGACAAAGAGCAGTAATCTTGCTGACTGTAGGCTGCATACTGCAATTAAACATTCAACCCTAGCTTCCACACTATTCTAAAACCCTAAATCACAAAGAAGAAAAGTGTTAGTATGCAAAATACAATCGAGGACAAAACCAGGAAATGTTTAATGGATGAAGGCACTTTAAAATCGAAGGATACATTGTTTTTCATTGCAGGAATCATGTCTAACTCTCTTCTAAACCCATGAAATTATCCCACAATTATAATTTGTGATTATAGATGACTATGGGTAACACACACATAAAACTTTAAAAATGTGTGCTTTTCAATGTTTTCTATTTGCCTAAAGGCATCTCGCTATCAATTTCAATATGTTAATTAACTTAATAAGCGACAGAGAGCTAGGAAAACCTGGAAAGCTGGGCACAGTGGTACACAGTGAAGCCCTCCCAACTGGGAGAGTAGAGCAAGAGGGTCTGGGGCTCAAGATCATCCTTGGATCATAGTAAGCTACAGACAAGTCTGGACTCCACAAGCCTCTAATGAACAAAAGTAAAAATAAATAAATCCAGGAGCCATGTAGGAAAAAACGATGTTTCTCCTTTTATTCTTTTTTATCTTATAATACATATCTACACTTAAGGGAAAAAATAAAGATGGGTCACTTGCTATGTGATGATGTAATACTGGCAGAATCAGGGTCTTTGAACTTGATACCCATGTTTTAAAACGGCTCATATTCAAAGCTTTGAGAGTTGAGGCAGGTGACTAATGAGTTGGAGGCCACCATGGGCTATGATGAGACCCTTTATCAAAAGTCATCCTCATCTCAATGCTTTACTCAGGCATCATCAGAGGAACAAATAATGTCCACAGTCAGACATTAAGCTGAGACAGCGTGGAATATACAGACCTAAATGGGATGTCTCCATCAATTCCCTCCCCCAGAGCTCAGGGAGCCCAGAAGAAGAGGAGGTGGAAAGACAGTAAGAGCCAGAGGGAATGGAGGACACCAGGAGAACAAGGCTATCTCTACCTCAAGTGAGCAAAGCTAATATTAGCTCACAGAGACTGAAGCAATGAGCACAGAGCCTACACGGGTCTGCACTAGACCCTCTGTGTATATAATATAGCTTCCAGTTTAGTGATTTTATGGGACTCTTGAGTGTGGCAAAGAGTGTGTGTTTCTAATTTTCATGCCTTCTCTTGGACTCTTTTCCTGCTGTTGGTTTGCCTTGTCCAACTTCGATGTGATGCTTTTTGTTTTATCTTATATTTTATTTTGTTATGTTTTGTTGCTGTCTCTTAGAAGTCTGTTCTTTTCTAATGAGAGACAGAAAGGGAATGGATCCAGATGGAAGGGAGGTTGGGTGGAACAGGGAGGAGTAGAGGGAGGGGAAACTTTAATCAGGATGTATTATATGAGCAAAGAATCTATTTTTAAAATAAGGGAAAACACTTTGAAAAAAATCATCATCATCGTCTCCCCAAAGTGTTCGACATTGCTCTGACATCCTGCAGGAGAGCCAGGAGTATGAGCACAACAGACCTGTGGGGAACACAGCTGAAGATGCTTTAGATAGCATCAATTATGTATATCTGTGCATGTGTATATGTTTCTGCATAATCAGTATCGTAATCCTGACTGCTTTAAAAGATGAATCCTGCGTTTGTATTATTAGCTGACCATGTTGACAGCACAGGCTCGGTACAGAAATGCTGATGTGGGAAGCTGCAGTGTGACCTGTGTCCTTGTTATTTTCTTAAGCTGTGGCGAGGACTCGGGTGGAGAAGTGAGGAAGAACTGCTGCTGGCAATATTCCCCACCTACACACTCGTCTAAAACAGTTCCCATGATAGGCTTATTCTCAGACTTAGGATGTCTATTTTAGTCTTGTGTAGCTATCTATTTTCCATTATTTAAATCCAAGAGTGTATACCTGACGTAGAGAATACATGCCAGGCAGCAGAAATTATTTAAATATACTAACTAATATTTTAGTATGTATGTTTTTGTAACTCTCTGCTTCCTATGAAACAGACTAAGAGCATCATCAAAGAATTACACAGAATCACCAAAATGTGCTGGAACCGGTGCCAAAATCGTTGTATCGCTTTAAGTGCCAGGAATAATCATCACGATTTACAAAGCAGATACAAGATGTATGGCACTGTAGTGATGATGCCAAATTGTACTTCACAGAACATTACAGAAATTCTTTAAAATAGATGGCACTGCCCTCTCTCTTAGATAGAGCTAAAAATTTTAAATAAATACATGCAAAGCTAAAGTACTTAAGGTAGTAAAGTTTAGACTTAACTGCAGATCTGTTTGATATTAAAAACAAAAAGCCCAGGCTTATTAAACCACACTGTAATATCAGCAAAAAATTTTAATATTAAATTCAGTATTTGTGCTGAAGAGTTACAAGTCAACAATGATCAAAATATCTTGTGTAGATCATCAAAATGGAATCCAGAGTATGACATATTAAAATGTATCAGCATCTTCTTTCATTTCATTTTGTGTTGCTTGAGACCAAGTCTAGTGAAATAGCTGAAGCTCCTTCTGATGCTGACGTGGCCTCAAGCCACTCTCCCTTCCTAACACTCCCGCCACAGTCTTCCGAGTGTTAAGGTTATAATCATGTACTCCCACTTCCAACAAAATGTATCATGAAAATGAAACTGTTAGCAAAGCACTCTACATATGATACATATACACAATGCAATTGTATTCGGCTATGAAGAAAAGTCAGTAACAACCATCACAGGAAAATGGATCAAATTAGACATGTTCAGTGAAATAAGCCAGCCTTGAAAAGATAGATACATGTTTTCTTCTTATGTAGAGCTGTATCTCTCTCTCTCTCTCTCTCTCTCTCTCTCTCTCTCTGTGTGTGTGTGTGTGTGTGTGTGTGTGTGTGTGTATGTGTATGTGTGTGTGTGTGTGTGTATACGTGTGTGTGAGAGCAAGAGAGAAAGAGACAGACAGAGACAGAGACAGACAGAGACAGAGAGACAGACAGAGAAACATACAAATGGCATAAAAATGGGAAATGGACGGTGAGATGGAAGAAAGAAGAGGGGAGAGGCTATCGAAGGTTAATGGACTATATAAGTCAGTAGTTCTCAAACTCCTGATGCTGTAACTCTTTAATACAGTTCCTCATGTTGGGGCACTCCCCATTAATCAATTGTTTTCCTTGCTACTCCATAACTAATTTTGTTACCGTTATGGATCACGATGTAAATATCTGTATTTTCTGATGTCTTAGGTGACCCCCGTGAAAGGGTCCATGACCCCCAGGTTGATAACTGCTGAGATAAGACATAAGCGTAGAGGGGAAGATTATTGGGGGAGGAGGGAGGCCAGTAAGAGGAGGAAAGGGTACCAGGATGGCACTGTTGGGGAAAGACAGACTTTAATGATTCCTATGCATAAAAATGCCCCCAATTAAACCTATTGCTTTGAATACTAACTAAAAAAAATCAATAAAAATGCAAATTCTCAGATAGTGATAGTAAAAAGAGAAAATCCCATTATTTAGGGAAAAACAGAGCGGAAAGTGAGCAGCCTGAGACAGACTGGAGCAAGAACAGCAGCTTGTCTTCCCTTTCACCAAAACCCTCAAACAGAGAAATAGGAAAATAAGTTTAGAAATGTCTTCTTATTATCATTTCCATGATTTAAAACAAGCAACAGCAAAAGATGGTGTCATAGCTTCAGCAGCTTCTAAGCCGTGGGTTAAGGTACTGCATGGTGAGGCAGGTGAGCTTGTCTGAAGCTCTTCCGTGGATCTTTCTGAACACCAGGAGTGTGTGCGTGTGTGTGTGTGTGTGTGTGTGTGTGTGTGTGTGTGTTAGGTCAAATAAGAAATTTAAAAAAAATGAGCAGTACATTGTGGGAAGTCTACCAAACTGTTCTCCATCTCATGAACAGCATCAAATGGCTCCCAAGGCTTCATCAAGTCCCCCAGCCTCCTCAAAGCTGTGGATAATCAAAGCCAAGGTTGATAAATGCCCAACTTATTTCTCCTTATTCCTCAGTCATGAAAAATGCTGAACATAAACACTTGGCTTACTTTCAAAATCATTAAAGAACAGGCATAATGGGAAAAGCAAGAGAGAGGCAGCTCTGAAGCAGGAGAGGATTTCAGTGTGCTCTTCTCGCCACGCTGCTGTTTGCAAAAGCTAAAGGCTCACAGCAGTGCCTTTACTGCCCTTGTGGTTTCTCCTCTGTGCACACTTCTGTTTTTCTTATTCTGAGTCTTTAGAGGAAAGGAAGAGGTGCAGCTCATGCGGTTAAGCACACAAGAGCTTCCAAATGGTGCAACCGGTTGCCATAGCATCAGCATAATCAGCTCTATCTCGGGGTAAAACCACAACTTCTCTAGTTCATGTTGAAGCTGCCTGGTTGTACATTTAACTGCTACAAAACACTGAATTTCAGGTTTACTTGGCTGTGCTTTAGTGAAATCATATTTCAACGATGAGGCTAAGTTTATGTAATGACTGACTGGTTTGGTTTCAGGAGCACTTCACTTTGCAAGCCGCTCACAAAAGATATTTTAATGTAAAAAAACATTAAATCCCATCTAATATTTAAAAATGTAAGCGCTCACCCACTTTGGTCAGCATTTATATTTCACTAAGAACCTGCACAATGAAAATTGGAGTGAACAGACTACACTAGGAAACATCTAATTGATACTAGAACATGCTTCCTTTCCATCCAAGATTATGAAACTTTCAAAGATAATCAGGCAAGGATTTCCTGTACTTGTGAAGAATCCTCTGTTATCATGTATGAAAATAATGTCCATCTTTAGGAAATATCATATTGCAGTCTTTGGAATTCAATGAGCTGATCTACTTAAGTTGGATGATTTCCTTATTATTACACCTGATAGAACCATGAAACCAAGGCCCGAAAGAAGTGTGCCAGGGAATTTCTCTTCCTGGCCTGTTTGTCCCATGTGGAAACATTTTTCCATGTTGAGGATTTTTACTGATGTTCTTGCATGTTGGCTACATCATTGCTTTGTGATATAGAAATGTATTAATATTTAATTAAAATGTATCAATGTTCATAAATAATGTTGGGATTATGAGACACTTTCTATTTAGTTGCTTAAGAAAAGTTCATATTGGACCAATTCTTTAGGCTTCTTGTCAGTAGAAAAGTACTATCTGTCTAGAATAAAATAAGTAGCGCACTGAATCCTGCTACCTGGTACAGTATCTTCCAGAATCTTCGTGATAGCCCCATTTCAGTGGTTTTCAACCTGTGGGATGCAGCCCCCAAGGAGATCACATATCAGATATCCTGAATAGCAGATATTTATATTACAATTTATAACAGTAGCAAAATTGCAGTTATGAAGTAGCAACGGAATAATGTTATGGTTGGGGGTCACCACAGCATGAAGAACTGTATTAGAAGGTCACAGCATTAGGAAGGTTGAGAACCACTGATCTAAGTGTTAGAAGAATCATCCTTTCTCAGGAAGCCTTCTCAAGTTTCCTCCCTGGTAATTCCGTTAGAGTAGCCCTTTGCCTCACAGCCAGGAGGCTCAGATGAGTCCCCAGCCGTGCCATGGACAGGTGTGGTGGCGTCTGCCTGTAACCCCAGTAATTAGGAGGTAGACACAAGAGACTCAGAAGTTTAAGCTCACCCTCATACTTGGCTGCAGAGAGAATTCAAGGCCATCCTGGCCTAAGGAGACCCTGTAAAAATCAACAAACCCCAAATCCCCGCCTGGATCCAGTTTTCCTTCTCCCCAGCCCCGGATCTCCAATCCTCAGATGTTCTTTTTACTTGTTCGTTTGAGACAGGATCTCGTGAGCCCAAACTTCCATCAAACCCTTTGTGTAACCAAAGGTAACTTTTAGTTTACGACCTCCTCACTCCACTCTTCTAGTGCTGACATTCCTGGCAAGCACCACCACGTCAGGTCCCTGTGATGCTGGGAATCGAACTTAGGGCTTCATGCATGCTAGTCAAGCACTCGCTCTAGCAACATTCCTAGTCTTGCTAGTCATTCTTGAGAGTTGAGAAACTGTCGTTTTATTAGGTTTGTAAGCTGCTTAAAGATAGGCTGTTAAATCAACCCTTTGGGATCAAATGACCCTTTCATGGGAGTTGCCTATGACCATTGGAAAACACAGATATTTTACATTACAATTTATAACAGTAGCAAAATTATGAAGTAGCAACAAAAATATGGTTGAAAGTCACGACAACATAAGGAATTATATTGAATGGTTGCAGCATTTGGAAGGATGAGAACCACTGCTCTATTTGATGAATGATGCTACTCTGGATCTATTAAATGAGAAAGAAAGATATGGATGGCTTAAGTAAATTGCTTCATAACTGAGTAGGCAAGAGCACCAACCCTCAATCCCAGGCCAGTCAGAGTACAAAGTCTGATTTTCTCAAAACTTCATAATACTTTCCCTTAGTCTTAGAGGATTCTGAAAATCCATTCCCTGCCCTTTTCCTCAAGTTTGAAGCAAAGACCTTGACCACCTGACCCCGGAAGTCCGCTGTCTCCTCGTCCATATCTGCCTTTTACCCTAGGTCAGGCATCATCCCACCCGGCTCACAGGCTTTATGTGCATTTCGTAACTGTCAGCTTCCCCAGCTTTCCCCAAACACACTGTAGTATTTTCTTTAAAGCATCCTGTTATGCTTCTTTCCTATTAAAATATTTTAGTAGCAAACTCTTTGCTGCTTCCATCCATTCATCTTCAGTTACAGGAAGGTTATAGTATCTACTTGTGGGGCTGCTCTGACTCACTCCTGGGAGGCTGCATTCTTTGTGTCCCAGAGTGTCTGGTCTATGATAAGAGAGCACTAAATAGTTCTGATGGACACTTAGTACCTTTGGTCCTGTAGCCCTAAAATTGCAACAATCCTGTGTTGAAATACACTGTGAGAAAGTGCATGTGTGGGTTTCCCTTTCATCAGTTACTGCTGTGTTCCCTATTGACAGTTCCCTGCACTTCTGGATTTCCATACACGTCTATACTCACATTCAAGTACTGGAGAACAAAATACAAACTGATTACCCCAAAATATAAATACCTGTGTTGAGTAATAAACTGGAATTTTTAGTGTGGTGCAACTAACTTGGTTTTGAACCCTAACTGAGCCAATCAGGATTTTGTTCAAGTTTTAAAAAGCAAGCAATCCCAATCTTGGGCTACTGGATACATTCACATACATAGAAAATTAAATCACTCCACTTAATAGGCTTCTCAGCACCCGTGTTCATTTCAGTTCTGCTGACAGTAGCCAGGAAATGGAAACCTAAGTACCCATGAACACACGAGTTACACTGTAGAAGAATACCATTCAGCCACAAGCAAGACGGAATCCTTCCTCATGGGCAAGAATGAATGAAGTCAGAGGGTATAGTTAGGTGAAATTAACTAGGTAAAGATAATAATCTTGATCACATGAATCTAAAATGTTTGAGACATAAAAGCAGTGAGGACTATGACTATTAGAGTTCACTGAGGAGAAGGAAGGGAGAGGCAGAAGGGAGATGCTTGGCAGTTGTACAAAGGCACAATTAATCAGGGGGATTGGGGAAATGGTACATATTTAAAGTGATCTAGAAAAGAGTTTTTAATATTTTAAATGATTGAGGTAATAAATACATAAATTACCTTGATTTGATCAATGGTATATATATATGCTATATATATATATAAAATCAAATCATCACACTTTATACATAAATTTTTACAAGCCTCATTAATTAAAAATAAAGTAAGCAATATTGTGAGATTTTGTCCACAGACCAAAAATCATGGCGTCTAATACATATGTGACTTGTTATGATTATAAATAAATAATACTAGAATAAAAATACTAGAGAACTTTGCATTACAAACGGGGAGGGTGAGAATGGTTGTTTATTACAGTTCATTCCTTTGATCATCAAACAAAGTTCCCTGTTATTATGAATTAGGCATCTAAGATGGTTACCATCTGCCATAAGATTTCTGCAAAATTCTTCTAATTTTTGCAGTATAACATCCTCATGTTGAACAAAAACACCGAGAGACATCCCCAGAGAGCAGTACTCATTGTACCCTGCAGTCTGAACACAACTATCACATTCAGTGTTGTTTGTTATCACATGCCTTTTTTATGTCCCCTCATTTCATAGAAAGCTTTTAAGAGATGTTATCAGAAATGACACTTGTGAGTGACAATCAAGATAACCCTACAAGCCACCTGCTTTCCAAGCAGTCACATGCAGGTCTATCTCTGTGCAGTGGGATCTGCTACCCTCAGGGAAGCATTTCTGAGTCCCAGGTCCCTGGACGTTCTCAGAGCAATGCCAGACAAGCCAGGCTCTGGGACTATTTCCTGAAGGTCACAGGGAAATCGGTCACTCACACTCACCAACCACTGGTTTCTTATGCTGGACAACTGTCCAATAAAATTTTCACAGTCGAGTGGAAAAAGTGAAGGTCACTTTGTAGAGTCATGTTTACTAATCATCCTCCTAATTGGCTGAGGCATTTTCAAATGTCAAAGTACACTTCATGTTTCTGCTGAACCTATCGTAAGAGAGCCCCACTAAAACCTCAGAAGCTTGCTTCCTTTCAGGCCCCTGGTGGCCAGCATCAGCTGTCCCTCATCAATGTCTGTAGGGACGAGATTGAACTAATGAAACAAGCATGGCAGCTGCTTGCCCTTCACAGTCGTTTGAGGATAAACTAAGCAAAATTGCTCATATTCTGTCTACTTTGATTCACATCCTTCACCACAGCATTGGCACCTGAACCCCAAATCACAGCCATAGCCTTGGCTTGAGGAGTCACTAGTAGAGAAGTGGGATTCTTGTCACTGTGCTCTGCTGAAACAATGCTCCCAGGCTCCTCTCTGGACCCTTTCAAACAAAATCAGCAGTTTCCACAAATCTCCCCCACCCATTCATTGCAGTACTTGGCTACTGGTTTAATAAAGCTGTCATTAAGAAAAAGGCTCTCGCCTTCCTTTAGAGGTGATAATCTCTTGGGGAAACACATCATTTGACCATGGTGGTGCGATGTTTCTGATCTGGAGCACAAGGGAGGCTGGGTGAGGAGGAGCCTGAGTCTTCCTGGGCTACACATAGTGAGAGCCTGTTCCAAAAGCAAAATGGAAGGTGGGGCAAACGAGCAGAAGGAAGAAAGAAGGAGGGAAGGAAGGAATTGGGATTCTATTTGAATTAACATCTTCCCAATGTGCTCTCATTCATGTGACTTATGGCATGGGAAGATAACGTGTGTGGTGTGTGACAGTAGAAATCCAGTTCCTGGCATAGTCTGCCATCTCCTGACAAAGAGATTCTGTAGAGGACTGTTATGGAGATTTTCATGAAGAACTTGTGGAATGTTTATTTTTTTCCCACGGAATTTTGACTCATGATAATCTAACTAGATTGCTCCAAGTGAGGAGAGAATCAGGCTGAAGCTAGCTAGTTTTTTTGGTAACATGAGTTGACAAATGGCATGTTCTTTTCAACAAAATAAATGCTTGATGTTAGTCGCGAAGTAAAGGCGAGTTTGCAGGGTAGAACTGCAGTTTACTGTTTCATAAGATGTCTGGGGCTGAGAAATGCTTTAGAAATGTCAAAGGTGACTCTGAAATATTACATTTGATCTTTAAACACTGAAATTTGGGCTTCTAGTTACAGAAATATTTTAATTAAAACATGAAACCCAGGTTGTTTGGCTTCTGATAACTTTTTGATTGAGTTAATACCAATCTTGAAGGTGTGGTGAGAAATCTGGCAGCCTATTACATAGGAAATAGTTCTGTGAGTTGATGACAGAAACTTCATGGCAGCCACCTGGAGGACACATGTCATCACATCAGCATTAGCTGCTGTCTACTGTCGATGGGCACCATCCACTGAACTCATGAATTTCTATTATTTAAGTTGTTATGATAAATGTATCACTTTAATTATGAATTAATGTTGCTTGTTCCTATAATAAAGTTATTTGAAGCCATATTTTCTCTGTGTGTTTTCTAATGAAATTCTTCACCTGATGGGGACTAAACCGAGTAGCCTTATATTTTTGCCTTTGGAGCAAGCACTGTGTACAATATCCAGAGTTTGAAGATGCTTGTATAAAAAGAAGGCACATTTTGCTAAATTGGAAAGGCTGCTCTGCCTCATACACCTACTTCAAAGACCGGTGACACCTTCAAAAACAGAGAGGGTGAAATGGCAGAGTTAAGTAAGCGAGCATTGGGACTGTATGGAGGTTCCCGACTGCAGTAGAAATGGTGTCAGTAATGAGAACTTGAAGTCTGCATGTTAACATGTGGTAGTGTTCTGCTGAAGTACTCCAGTGTTATACTCCCAAGCATCCACTGTCCCTTTTCATAGCACCACACCATTCTCTGCAAGTTCTGCTACTAAATTGCAAAGGTTTTAGGGTTCCTTCTATCCCTCCCAGTCTGTTACTACTTCAAGGTTACTGTTTCTGTAACAGATGTCCTGTGAGACTGTGAAATGTTACTTGACAGTGAGCTGCGAGGCTTAAGGTTCAGTGCAGACTCTGTCTCTTAGCATTGCTTGGACTAGATCCTACCAGTGTGTTTTCCTTTTTATCTGAGCCCTTGGGTAGGTGAAGAAAGCCTATCTTGCCATGGTGTGGTGCACCTCAGAGATCAATTTTGTAGCGAATCAGCCACCAATTAGCCCCTCCAGGGTGATAGACAGGTAAACTGAAAGTAAGGAATGACCTCTTACAGAAAGGATGTCACACACATCAGGTGAAAGTTGTTTTAGAAGGAATTCTGTACTCTCTAACACTCACGAGAGCGAACAACTCCCTTCACTGCACAGTGTGGGATGTGGATGGCTCACTGTGCTCACAGGGCAGCAGTGAAGAAAGCATAGACGTCTCAGCTTCAGGATGGTTGTGAGCATTCAGCAACATGTTCTCCATGGGCAATTATGCAATCCTAAAAAGCACGTTAGTTTTGATAGCAAAATGATTTTCAATTAGCATCCACGTTCAAGAAAGAACTCAAACATCCAGATCACACGTCATACAACCTAGATTTAAGAATATTTTACAATCTACCAGGAACTCAAAGGTTTGAGGCTATGACAGGAAAATCAGAACCTTCTTCACCAATCAGAGAAGCCCAAGGGAAATGTCATTAAAACATGCAGCATGGAGCCCTATGTTGGATACTATAGTAGAAAATAAAATTCAATTTAAAAAAGACATGGGATTCATACAAAGGCTACAATTTAGTTAGTAGCATTGTACCACTGACTTTTGTTTCTAACAAGTGTGCATTCTGACAGTGTTACTATCACTAGAAGCTGTAGTGCATGGGTGGGGATCTGTGCTTCCACTGGAGTGCTACTATAATCTAAAGGTATTTCCAAGTTACATGTTTATTTTTTTAAACAGTCTTCGTTAATACTTTGATGAAATCTAAAACAACTTATTTTTCATCTTTTGAACTAGTGTTTTTGAAATTGAGGATTTCCAGAGAACATTAGGGAAGTACTTGTAGCCGTGGCCCATCATTATAAGAGACATGAGCATGGTCGGGCTCGAGACTGCAGAAGAAGCCAGGTCACATACCAACACTCTAGGAATAAGAAAATCTCATGAATAAAGCATAGTAATGCTGTTGCTCCTGTCCTCCATACTCAAGCTTGCTTTACAAAATCACCTTCCACTACTTGTGAGTTTCTCTTTCAATGGTGGTATTAGATGCTCTGCTGTCCTCTTCACGGCGGGCAGCACTAATTCCTGGACTCAAGAGATGGGCTTGAGGCTCTGTGCTGAGGTCCTAAACATGGGAAGTGGCCTAAGGCCAAAGAGAACTTGTCATGTTTTAGTAGGGAAAATGAAATTCCGGTGACAAAGGGCTTCCAGGTGCAGCTGGAAAGTCTGAGCAGCAGCCTTGGGCTGCCAGGAAGTCAGTGGAGTTCTGGGCTTGTGTAAAGGGGAAGTCAGGAGTACAAAGTTAGTCATGAAGCTGTGGACCAAGGGCCTGTAAAATGGTTTAAACTGTCTTGGAACAGTTCCTGCATCAATTAGCATGTAAAAAAAGAAAAGGAGGAGGAGGAAGATAAAGAAGAGAGGAACTCGCAGATTAAACCCTAAGGAATTTATTATCTCATAGATCTGAGTTAATTTCACCCTAACCTGTGATATTCAACCTAAGATTCCATCCTTAATTTTTTTTTTTGGCATCTAGAGAGTAAGGGTCTAACCACTTGCCTGATCTCAAAATGACTGACTGTTACATTCAAAAAATATCACCAGAGACAAGACAGGGGTCAAGCCTGGGGATTTGTCTTTTTAAAGATGGGAGGAACAGTTTCCCTGAGATGCTTTCATGTCTCATTGTTCTAAGTAACAGCACTGCCAAAGAGAAGGAACTCACCGAGATTGACTCTGACCAATCAGAATCTAAGCTCAAGTTTCAAGAAAATGGTAAGACCCACCTAGAATTTCATAACAGGTAAAGACCCAAATAGTTATCCTTTGCAACTGGAGTTTCCTTAGTCAAAACACACAAACAAGCAAACAAGCAATAACAAACAATAGAGTTGTGGAGGATGTCAATCCCAGAGACTACTGTCAAAATGCAAGCCTTCCAAGTCAGAGTTGTGGCAATGAAAGCAGTGCACACTTTCAAAGATGAGAGTAAGGGGGAAAAATTAGTACTTTACCTCTAAAAACAGCACTATGGGAAATGGAGCGATTCAGAACGTAACCTAGATTTTTAGTGGGAGTGAGTGGGTAGAATCCGATAGACCGAATAAGAGAGGAAGGCAGGCCAACCAAAGTTTTGAGTTCAATTTTGATAAAGCTGGACATGTGGTATCAGTGGGACATGTGTAGGAGATGTCAAGTAGATAGCTGGGAATGCAGGCCTTTGCTATAGAAGGAGCTGGAGGCAGACGGAGAAATCACCTTATAGAAGACAAATTAAGCCGGAGAATAGGCGATGTCACTGAGATAGTGTGGAAGGAGAAGGGGTAGGTCCCTGGAATACCTATCAACACAAACTCCAGGACCCTGGAATACATATCAGCACAAACTCCAGGACCCTGGAATACATACCAACACAAACTCCAGGAGCTAGAGGTAAGAAAAACTAAGTGCTCTGGGTAGAAGCTGGGAGAGACCAGATTTTCAGAAAGGAAGCTATCTATCATAAGTTCAAACCCCTCTGAAAGGTGATGTCAAGCAAATGCTTGAGCTTGGTCCACTGGATTTAGTTGATTAAGAAAGGATCCAGGAAAGATGCCGTTGCTGTGTGCATGCCAGTACTTTCGGGGTCCAGCAAGGAGGAGTTACAACGCAGGTGAGTAAGGGAGATGACCCTGTACAGACTGAAGACAGAACAAAAACTGATGGTCTCATTCAGAACCCCTGACTAGCCTGAACCTCTGAGTAGACGGAGCTGGCATTGAACTCGCTTGAGATCATCCCATCTCTGTCTGTCAGCTGTCATAGTGGCATTATAGGGATGTGCCACTATGCTCAGGTGACACACAAAAAAATCTTTTAAAATTCTGAGAAGCACAAGAAAGCACTCAAGGGCACTAACTAGGAGGTCCTATTCTGGTTTGTTTTTATTTTCTCTTATTTGATTTCTTTATGCCTATTTGTATCCTACTAAGAGAAAAAAAGATGCGAACTTGGGTAGATGGGGAAATAAGGAGGATCTAGAAGGAGTTGGGGGAAAATTAGAAATAAAATGCATTATATAGAAAATTCTATTTATTAAAAATAAATAAATAAAAGTTAATCCTCTAATGCATGTAAGATAATGTGATAAGCAATAATGCAATAAGTAGTCCCTTGTCTTGTGCCATTTCACCTTCTCTAGTTCCAGTTACCCCGGTTAACTCTGTACCAAAACTGAAAAAAAATAAGAAGAATTCAGAAATTAAAAATATTGATTTTTTTTTAAAAAAAAGAAGAGAGAGATAGGGTAAACAGAGATCAATTATTTGCTATTTACATCATAATCATTATTCTCCACAAATCAGATTTTAATATACAGAAATATATTCTATATCAATTAATATATTATCATATAGTTTATATTTGATTGATACATACATTTAAGTATTGGGGATGTCTATGTTTTAAAAACAGTGTACAAATATTTCCATTTCATTCTAGACCAGAATTATTGGATCATTTATATATTTTCTCTCTCTGCTCCAGTTCGCTTTGCTTTTAAGAACCATGGGTGTGAACACTCCTTTGCATTCCTTTCTCGTATATGTCAGTAGGGTTTTGTTGAAGTACTAATCCTTAGACCTGGAGCTATGCAGGCTGATATTTAGGAAGTTGAACTTACTTTTGTACCTAGTAAAATTAGGAGGTGCTGCTCAATAATTATAAATATTTCTTTGTGGGGTTTTAGGTGGACAAAGTTGATTCTTAGGAAGAGAAGCTAAGAAAACCAACAAGAACATTTTACTTGATATATCAGACCGCATCCGCTGTGTGCCCTGACTGAGCTACGCCAGAGTTTCTTTCGCTTCTGACCCACCTTACACATGTCTGCATCTTTATAAAAGCTCCTGGGACAAATCTTAAATGGAAGCCTATGATATTTTAACATGGGAAAAAAAGTATTTTGGCAGCTCTAAATTGAAACTCTTCTGTCAGAGAAGCAAACATGTATCAATTATTTTTATTGTTAGAGAATTTCATACATGCATGCAAATTGTTTGGTCAAGTCCACTCCTCTTTCCTTCCCATTCAGTTTCTCTCTCTACTGAGGCCTCCTAATTCCATGTGTTGTTTTGCTGTAAAACCCATCAAGTCCAGTTGGTACTGTCAATATGTGCTTGAATGTAGGTCTACCTACTGGGATATAACTAGCCTCTTGGAATCTGCTAAAGTCTAAAAGAAAGTCCATCTACATACCTGATTAAAGTGTACCATCCCGACTACATGAGAGTCTCGGGATATCAAACATAAGAAGTGAGGAGGAAGAGGTAGTATTTTGGGTAAAGTGGTGTCATCATTTAGCAGACTTTAAAACTCAAAGACAGCAAAGACCCTAGGTTTCATTTAACACAAACCCTGGCTTTTATAACTCTCTCGCTTGTGTCTCTTTGCATTCCTACAAAAGAGGTATGCTGATCATTTGCTTTGCTTTGCAGAGAGAAATCCTGGATTGGAAATGGGTTCTGCTTCAAATACCATGATTGAAGTGACGTCCCAAACTGGCACACTAGGCAGATACTACAAAGAAAGACCCCAAATGGTTTCATAGTGGCCACAAAAATGAATAAGGTTTAAAAATTATCAAGGTTCAAACTGTGGTAGATTTGCGAGTTTGTTTGGCGGTGACTAATCCTTAGAACTGATTCTTTCGCTGTCACTGAGCGTGTTGGCTCTGCTGGTCTGCCAGCCTTTTCCGGGTTCACACCCACTCACCTGCACCCAGTGCCTTCCTCTTACAGTGGCCGCCCTCCATCTCGTAAGTGTGCTCTGTCTCGCTGCCCAATCCTAAAACTCATCAAACCACAGAACTCATTTTTTTAAAAGAATATTAAGATGTAAAAAAAAAAAATCGCCTTCTTGGTTATCTTCGTAAATCCTTTCCTCGTAAGTACCACCTCTTCCTCTGCGCGTGTCTTGAGAGTACCACCTCTTCCTCTGCGTGTGTCTTGAGAGTACCACCTCTTCCTCTGCGCGTGTCTTGAGAGTACCAGCTCTTCCTCTGCGCGTGTCTTGAGAGTACCAGCTCTTCCTCTGCGCGTGTCTTGAGAGTACCACCTCTTCCTCTGCGCGTGTCTTGAGAGTACCAGCTCTTCCTCTGCGCGTGTCTTGAGAGTACCAGCTCTTCCTCTGCGCGTGTCTTGAGAGTACCACCTCTTCCTCTGCGCGTGTCTTGAGCTCAACCTTTAGCAGCCGCTGTTAGGTGGCTTCAGAAAGTGGTTCCTTGGGTAGAAGGCCGCTGGCCGAGCCTTCGTGTTCTTCAGCTTGCATGCTACATGTTGACTGCCGTACCTATACAAACAGCTCCCAGTGAAACATGCCATCGCTCCCTGGTGATTTTACTGCTGTTCTTAGGGATAGATGGTGGGTGTCTGCTCTGCTCTCCCAATTTTCCCTTTAGGGAATTCTTAATTCTCTTAATTCTTTCTTAGAAAAAGAATACAGCCCTAGACCCTAGACAGGGACTCTGAACCATCGGTGGCCACTCCCTTGTTTCTTTCTACACAGTTTCTGCAGAGTTGCTTTTCTCTGCACACTAGTTTCACATTCAGCCAAGCACACTTGTCATCCAGCCTGAGAAATATATGAATCTCCTCCTCTTCCTCCTCCTCCCCTTCCTCCTCCTCTTTTCTCTCCCTCTTCCTCCTCATCTTCTTCCTCTTCTCCCCTTCCTCCTCCCCCTCCTCTTCTACCCCCTACCCTGGTACAAGTCTTCCTAAGTCCTCATAATCCATCCTCAACTTAACCTTGATCATGTGTCTTTCTCCCAAACTGTGTGAAGAGATTTATTATTCATTATCTTCCAAGTGCAGGGGCCTTTGTCAATGCTCAGCCCTTCTTACTGTCTCCATCACACAGCATCTTGATTACAGCACTCTGTACAAAAGTCCACACTTCTTAGGCTTAAGTATCTTTCTTTTACTTTTTTTTCTCTGTCATAGACCCTTTCTCTGTATTCATGAAGGAATATGCTGTCTGCAAAGCCCTGCTACATGTCAATAATTTTAGACACTATAACACTTTGTTCATGTATTTCTATAAAATAATAACAGGTCACCCTATGCTATCACGTCTGTTTTGGCTTAATGCTCCTTATAAGGTCATCCCTGAACAGTTTACATCAGTGTTCTACTTCTAGGGCAATGTACTTTAACTTGCACTTCTGCATAAAGGATCAGCAACAGGATAATGCCTGGGCAATGCTCTAATTCTGCACACAGATGCAGTCTCAATAGCTTCACTTCCCTAACATGGACTTTATTTTCATACTTTTTCGTCCTGGCCAAGGCCTAGAATGCCTGTGACATAATAATCCTTGCAAATCTTAGGAGCTAAATTGTCTCACTCCCCTGGATATTCTGGCTCTTACACATATGTTTACACATTTTATGGTGTGCTACGCATTGCCATTTGTATACATATTTTCAAGACAGAGACCAGGGTTTTTCTTGTCTGCAGTCTTGCTGGATTTGACTTTACTTTCCAGTTAGCTAACATCCCGTAGCACAGAAGTAAATCGTGGATCTCCCCTTAGCCCATCAGCCATGCAAAACTCGTGGACAGGGACTGGACAGGTTCCCAAATCAAGAATTACTCCCATTTAAGAAAAGCCATTTTTTTCTTTGTCTTTGTCCATTAGGAAAATCAGCACACAAAGGGCCTTATGAGATGTTGTCAGTCACAGCTCTAGCAGCTAACAGACACAGCGCATTCTTCAAATCTATTTGGAACCTAATTCTTCCATGTTTAACTCTAAAACAGAGTCTTTAAAACAAATGTATTTTATTTCTCAATACCTCTCCCACCATTTCTAGCAGTGAGTCATCATGGAATACATTTCTAGCCCAATAAATCTCTGGGGAAGACTTCCGCTTCTTAAGGAAAGACAAAAGCATTATTAGGTAAAAATTACTGCCATTTTGTCCTTTCTGTCCTTTTCTAGATGCTGATGAAATGCGCGAGTGTGTGGAGGCCTCAGGAGACAGAAGACGCGGCAGGTAAGCAGGCAAGGACACCCAGAATGGAGTGGCAGAGAAGGGTCTGATGCTTGACTGGCTTATGACACAGCTCTAGCCCAGGCTAGCCTCTGTCACTCCATCGCATTTTACCTTGTATGACATCTGGGTAGAAACATAGCAGATACAGCAATCTGTAGAACTTTACTGAAAGGTCTTGTCATTTTTTTTTTTTGGAATAAAATTGCTTAACTAGGGCTGGGGAAATGGCTCAGTGGTTAAGAACACTGGCTGCTCTTCCAGAGAACCAGGGGATCAATTCCCAGCACCCACATGGCAGTTCACAACTGTCTGTGACTCCAGCTCCAGGGAATCTGACACCCTCATATAGACATACATGCAGCCAAAAACACCAATGCACATGAAATAAAAATTTAAAAGTTTCTTAAGTAAAAATGACAAATGAGTTCAACTTTTAAATTTAATTTTTAATTTTTTATTTGAATTTTTAAATTTTTATTTCATGGGCATTGGTGTTTTTGTCCGCGTGTATGTCTATATGAGGGTGTAGTCCAGAATGAAATGTTCACTGTTTTCTCTTTCTCTCAGTTTTGGTTCTTGCTCATTGAACTTTTCTTAACTTTAGATTGGTTAGTTACATTCTCCTAAAAAAGTAGGTAAGATTTTGTTTGTAAAGAACTATCTAATTTATATCAAGTTATTAACATACTGGAAAAATTTTCTACCCTTCTTCCCTGATATTATAAGTTATCATTTATCTATATTGTACTAATCTAACTATAATGAGTCCTGACTACTTCTATAGAAGTTGGTGTATTGCATTTTTTCCTTTATTGTTCTTTTGATTTTTCCAACAATTCTCTTATTTCATAATTTTCTATCAAAGTGATTTTTAACATGAGATTTGATCATACACTGTCATACATTCTCCATATTCTTGAGTGCGAATTATAAAATACCACTTAAAATTCTCCAATTTCAATAAAATTTACTATGTTGTAAAACAAAAAAATGACAAATGAAAATTAACCTACTATTTTCAAAGTGTATTCATGGTGGAAGTATGCCTTGGGAAGCCCATCACACCAAGGTCACATTGCTCATGGGGTGCTGTATGCCCTTGGCCTTACTATTGAGGACTCAGCCCTGTCCTGTATCCTCTCACTTATTCTTTCTGCACACTAAAGGTTGTCCTTGCATCCCAGCCTCACCTGAGCTGTAAGCTAACATAAACTCTTGCTATTTTACATTTACTACAGCACCAACGTAAGATTGCTAAATGATTTCATTCTTTTAATCTTTCTTATAAAATTGGCTAGTTTTATAAGTAATCTGTAAAAACTTTTAGTTCAATAAAGATCTATTAAGACCAAGAAATCTATTCTGAGGCTATCACGATCACTGATCTACATTGTTTCACTCCCTGTTTCCCACATGAGTGTAATATATGCACACACACACACACACACATACTCATGACACACAAACTTCTCTCTCACTCCACATCACACATCCATGTGTTTTACTACTATTATTCAAGTCTGTGTAAACAGATGTCCTGTATATTTAAATGTGAGTACTTGAACAGATTGAGTTATAATTTATTCTTTGTAGGTAAACACACACACAGACACACACACACACAATCTTGTCTTCCTGGGGCGGGGAAGAGATTCATCCACATCTTCATCCATTTTCAGTAGAATATGCTTCATATGGGGATCTGCTAATTCACCTCTTTCATTCTTATGCCCAATCCTCAGAGTGCCCATGATGTCAAATGCCATTCATTAAAATTATAATGAGAAACACAATGTATATCTCTAGAAAAAAAAAAACTTCTTTGGTATTGTTTCTACCTGCTTCAGATCCATAAGAAACGTTCCAAATGAGAGGCCTAAGTCCATCTTCAGAGGGCAATGATACCAAAGTCTTTCTCTTTTCATCAAACCATGACTGATCTATGCATTGCACAAAACTGAAAGATGCGTTATTGTACAGGAGCCCATGAGAAGTTCAAGGGACAAGGCAGTGGTAGAGAGGGGTGTTGATTCCCAAGCTCACAATCAGGGCTGAAGGTGAGGGAGAGTTTGTTGTCGCTTCACACAGGCAAGCTGAAGGAGCCCTCTAAAGGGAAGACCAGAGCAGCTCAGAACCTGCGACTGAGAGCCTTCTGGGCTCTCAGAACACTCGCAAGTTGCCTTTAAAGACTTCACCAGACTGTGTCAAGTCATGTGACGGTTTTCAGCATGTCCACTTCTTAGCTACTGTGAAAAACACTACTTAAAAAGGCGGGGAAAGCAGTTCTGTTTTCTACTGAGGAGTAGCAGCGTCTGCCTTTTGCCCCCATGACTCGGTTGCAAATTTAAAGGGACACATGCATAGACTTACTCTCCAAAGGACAAGTAGAGACCTTGTTTTTCTCACTCACAGCATCTTTAGATCTATCGTTTTCTATTAAAACGAATGCTAGTGCTGTAAATGCACTTCACAACTATGGCAGAGTTAGTTTCGGGCAACTCTTCCAGCCAAGTACTTCTCATCCTCATACGGCTCCTTTGAAATATGGTAAGATGTGCTGTTCCCTATTTCTCACAGTGGCCACAGGCATAAATAAAAGACCATGACCCCCCTCCATGATCCACAGGCCAACTCTCTGAGAGGTTGTGCATGTTTATTCGCCTTACTTTCACACAAATTGATAATATCTGTAGTAGAAAATCGCTTAAGTAACTTTATTTTGCATTTTGGCTACTCCTGTATAGTCTTGTTGTTACATAAACTGTCCCTTAGATGACACAAAAGCATGTGGAATGTAAAAAAAAAAAACTGTGCATTTAGAAATACTAAATTGTTTACTGTGATTAGTAATACAGGAAAACTTTCCTTTTCTTGTATTCTTGAACATACAGCATGTTCTTTTGTGTGAACTCCTTTGCTGGCCAGGTAGCATGTTGCCATACTTAAATGAATAACTAAAAATATAGCAGCAGTGATAAATGATTGTAGCATGCATTTGATAGTGTCTGTGGCCAATCACTTTACTCCTTAGTACTTACGAAGTAGACAATCAAGAAATTATCATTTACAGGTAGTGAAACTGAGGTACAAAATGTTTAACTAACTTCCCAAAAGAATGAAGAGACAGAGCTGAGGTCTGATTCAGGAAGTCCGACTATTAGTGTCTGCTCTCTCAATGGCCACAAGGTACTTTGCATAGCAAACTTACATTCTATGGTCACCACACCAGATCTGATTGAGAGCGGTCACCTGACTCTAGCGCCCTTACTCAGACCATGTTCATTACACCAAGCTCCTAACTCGACTGACTCCTTTAGCTCTTCCCAGAAGCTTGCTGGCACCTCCAGAATTACCCAGACTGGGAGTGCCTCTAGTTCAACAAACCCATCTGTGCCCTTTTATACTTGGAAGACTTTAAAGCTTGCTTAATTAGATAATGGGATCATATAGTTAATGGTGCTCCTGACGGCTCTACATTTTTTCAAAAAACAGAATAAGTTAAAGACCATTATCATTCAAATTGTAAGCACCAGCAGCTTGCTTTGGCTCTGCTAATAGCCTGAAAAGAATGGAATTCAACTAGGTACAGAGGGGAGCAGGTGTACTCAGCAGGGCTCAGGCCCAGGTATTGCAGAATTACACAAAAGAAGTAGGCTAAGTTCAGTTTTGCCTGCAGTGCCATTGTGTTACCAGAGTGTCTTCATTCACGGGTAAGGTGATCCTGGGCTCAGGGGTCCCTCACACTTCCTAACTGTGGAGACTTGGGAAGTAGGACACAGGCTCCCTCTCTCTCTCTCTCTCCTCTCTCTCTCTCTGACATGAGCCCAGGCTCACTCAAGCTGCAATTCACAAGTATGCATGGTGTTCATTCTGCCCAATGACTCCTGTATAAGGGGAGTCAGTCGTTGGCCCAGAATCAGGGTTTGAGATGCAGCCTTCAAACTTGAGAAAAACCTTACTGAAATATTTTGATGCTATACTTCAATAGACAGACATTTAAAAAATGGAAACATAACTGACAGCTAAAAGTCTCAGCTATGTCTGTAACATTGTCCTCGGAAGAAAAGAAAACAGTGTTCTGTGGCAAGTCACCCGGGTTCAAAGCTGAAAATCAGACAGACATGAGGAGGGGCCTATTCTTCATGGATTTCAACAATCCTAATGAATTTCTCTTTTCTTCTTTCTTTTTTCCATTTCCCTCAATGTTTCTCATTTCTATCAAAAATCCAATCCAATTACAACATTTCAGTCAGAAATCCATTCACTGTTACCAAATTACAAAAGATTATTATAAAATGATAAAATGCTCATTTTTATACTTATGTATGCACACACACATATCAGAAAACAATCTTGGAAAAATAGTGAGACTGATGATTCTTTAATGTGTTTTGGAATCAATTCTTAATCTCCTATTAGTCATATAGTCACAACTTTCTAAATCTTATGTAACACAGAAATAAAAACATGTTCATTTGCCACAGAGTTACTGCAAAATGAGGTGAATGAGTTAATATATTCATCACATATAACACCTTTTAGTGCAGTAAACGTTTATTATTACCAACTGTTTTGATAATCACTCTTTTTATGTCATCACTATTAATAAAATAGCCAACACACCATAGACCAAACACATTGCTTACATCTGGATAAGCTAATCATGACATCACTTGTTTGTCATACAGAAATAATAAAGGGTGAAATTTTGTAATTTACAACAACATGGATTGACCTATAGGAAAATAAACCAAGCACAGAGGTAACACATGGTCTCATTCGTATGTAGAATTTTAAAGAGTTGACCCAACAAAAGGAGAGGGTAGAATATGGATTATCAGATGATGGGGAGCGAAGTGAGACTGACAGGCACAAAGTTACAAGTAGACGGGAAGAAACTTAGGACCACTGTTCTGCTACACAATGAGGGGATTATAATTCATGGTAATGAGTTACGCATTTCAAAATAAACAGAAGATAGGTCCGAAAGTGTTCTCACAAAACAAGATAGTTGTATGAGGTGATATGTATGCTAATTACTCTTAATTGATAACCATATGATTTACATAGGAATCAAATCATCACACTGAAATCCATAACTGTGCCTCACAATTGCATGTATGCCATGAGCAGCCAACCAGCTTGGACATGCTAACTTCTCAATAGCCAGTTTGGGAAAGATATTATGTGGGTTATTTTTTTTTTCAGTCAAATTACCAGGTCCTAAAAGTGTTGTTTCCAGTGCTGTTCACTGGAGAAGGAACTGAAATTTAGCTGCAGGGAAAAGGGAATGGAGATTTGGAAGGTGTGATACAGAACAAATAGAAAATAAGAGCAAGCATTGGATGTTCTGTTCTAAGAAAGTACAGCATCAGTGAAGATGTCACAAACATGTTCAAATGCTTGCAGTATTGCCATGTTCCATGCTGCTCTGAGGAGATAATCTCACCCTGATGGCTGAAGTTGGTGTTTTCAAAACATGTTCAAGACACTCTTGGTGTTCCAAAGAGCCTCCTCTCATGGATTCTCTGAATTACAAATGAAGATTATTGAGTAGTACATATACTATTAATTTTATGATAATACCAAAAATCAATTTTGTCTCCCTCATTCTCTCAGTAGTAAGTGATCTTTCTAGAAATGATAAAGCATCTCACACGCAGGAAGCTGGGTAGGAAAGCAAGCGTGGCATCCTAGCACTTCTCTGAGCAGACAGTTTAAAGAAGAGGAAGAACTTGTAAGAATGCAAGGCATGGTGGCACACACCTTTAATCCCAGCACTCTGAAGGCAGAGGCAGGCAGATCTCTAAGTTTGAGCCCAGCCTGGTCAACAGAGCAGTTCCAAGTCTGCCAGAGCTACACGGAGAAACCGTGTCTGGAAATAAAAAACAAAACAACAAACAAACAAATAAAACAAAAAAACTTGTAATATAACTGCAACACTAAGTCTACTAAATGTTTTTCACATGTTTGTCATTTCTATTAGTACATATTGGGTCTATTATTATTATTATTAAAATAACTATTTTAACTGTTGTCCTTATGATAAAGTACACATAATGTACTCAGAAACTGTAGAATCCACAATTGTGTTTGAGGATGAAACTGTTTTGAAGACTGTTCAAGGAATCCTAACTAAAAGGTCTGAGAGCCTCAGGTCAGGTTATAGTACACGATTTTGAAAAGACGAATTTCAATTCATTTGAGTAGTTGAAGGATTCTGACTGGGTCTTTTAACACAGCCTCTGGGAAATGTTGGTATAGTGAGGATGGATGGGAGAAGTGAGGATGGAGGCCAGCCACTAAGATTTCTTTCAACTCCACCACGAAAGAAATCAAAAAAAAGATAAGGCATTTACTAAATGTATTGTTTTCAAAGACTTGGTGTGAAAGTTAGCAAATAGGCAAATGTGGTTAGAGGTGGAAGATTGAGGGCAGAGCGGCAGGTGCAGAACCCGAGGGCGGCAGAATGCGGCAGAACCCGAGGGCAGCAGAATGCGGCAGAACCCGAGGGCAGCAGAATGCGGCAGAACTCGAGGGCGGCAGAATGCCACATTTTGAATCATCCTACTAGCAGTAGCTTCAAGATGGACAGCCTCATGAGGCACCGGGGGACGTCATCTACATTTCACTGTGGGCTCCCTTCTTAGGAAGAAGGAGGATGGGCTCTAGATTACCCTTATGTGTTTCTCTGTGCCTTCCAGAAACTCTAAGCTAAGACTCTTGCTGAAAGAAAGATGGACACAAGTGCAGGCAGCCTCAGGCCTTGCCACAGCAGAAAACCCTGTGACCTCGGGCCGTTGCCGTGAGTCGAACACACCTGGCCCTCAGATGCATATTTATCTTTTACACAACTTCATATAAAATTTTTTACCACAACGTGTAACATGGTCACAGGAGAGGAAATGTAAAGGGTAAGGACGAGGGTTAAAAATGCATCTGCAGCTGGAGAAACAGCTCAAACCAGAGCGCATGCTGAGCAAGTATGAGGCCCTGAGGTGCTCAGTCAAAAGCACCTCAAAGAGGAAAAATACAAAACAAATTAGGGATTCAGCAAGAATTCAGGAGAAATAACACACATAACAGTTAATTAAACAAATAGCAGTAGTTTTACCTATGAAAGTAACATGTTTCTTATGATGATGAAATTTAATGTGAAGGGCAATTCAGATTTATGCTAGGAAGAACTAAGGCAAGCAATTTTTTACAAAGCCATCTGCCAGGATCTTTGAAGAAACCTCAACTTTTTCTAGTCTTTTACACAAATTTTCCAGGTCTAGAACTCAGTCTTAGAAATTAGACTCTCTCCCCCACCTCCCTCTCTCTCTCTCACACACACACTCATACACACAAGTGTTTAGATTTTAAATTTACAATTAAAATAGAGTCTGAATTTAATTAAGCACATAATTTAAGTATCAACAATAATTGGACTGCTTCTGTCTAATTATGAAAGAAATGCTACCATACATGTCTAAGGGTCAACGGTATGGGAAAGGTAGGAACATTTGCATCCATTCAGGAAGAGGGCGAAGATGGGAGACAATGGCTGTTGAGCAGTGGTTCTAACCGGTCAGAGGTTGAGAGAAGCCACCATTGGCGATCTGGAGCTGGGAAAAAGCCTAAGAGACAGAACTCAGCAAAAAGTGGACCTCTACAGACTTCTGGTATTTCTATTTTGGTGGGAATTGAGGAAAAAAAAATACGAGCAAAAAGATTTCTCATAGGATTGTGTAACTTCTGCTTCCGGACTCAGTCAGAATCTAGAAGCAGCAAGAGAATTTGAAATGAAACCACTATTTATTGAAGGTATAAGTGATTTTGCCTAGTAAATGGAGGCATACACACATACATTTCATCTCAGGTATGTGTATGATTTTAGGGCAGTATTTACAAGGAATTATTTTTATTTAAATGAGAGTGGTTGATTAACAAGGACATCTGGGTAATTTTCACTCTCTAGTAACTATGCGTTTTAGATCAGAGCATAAACTTCATTTTATGGAAAAGTTAAACCAAAGCATTTAACCTGAACACGGATACACATATATGCACTCTGAGTAACATGTTCTTATTTCATCCTGTGGTGGACTTTACACATCCTATAAACGCAAACAACGGAACTTCCATTTTAAGCAAAATCAATTTTGTTTCCCTTTTCTGGACTCATCTCCTTGTCTAATATTCTTTTCTGTTATTCTGAAGCACATGTCTGTCCCCTTTAATGATTTTTAGTCACAGGATGTGGTGCCTCCGTTTAGATGGCCATCTGGAAGACTGTGAACAATCTCTGAGCTTTCAGCTCCCACCTCACAGAAACTAGACTTGCTTATGTACCCACTCTGCAACCCGCCTCCATGACGTGACTTTCTTGCAAAACACAATGTCAGTTAACTTCCTCAGAGAAGGTGGAGCAATGGATGAGAAGATAGCCCTGTGCTGTGTAACAGAGTTCTACACACTGGCTGCTTGGTCTGGCATCAGCTGCTAGTTGGGTATCTAAGATGCCTCAGTGGTCCCTGGTCCCTGTACAGACCACTGCATCTGTACCAGGCCCTCATCCTGTAGCAACAGGTACCAGGACCAGGAAGGAGCAGTGGATAGGAAGGGCAGAGTAGGAAAGAAAGAAAAGCAACAATATTTTTTTAATTTAAAAACCGGAGATAACAGATCCTGACTTCTTCCATTCACAAAGAGTAGAAACACATCTGTAACCATTAGTGTTTTTTTGTCCTAACAAACATTATTTGAAATCATTACCTATATGGTTGCAGGGATCTCTTTTAAAGAGAACTCTGCCCAATGGATACCTATGACTTAGAGTCTCTGTCTCTGAAACAACAGCAAACTGCCTTTAGCTCATGCAGTTGTGGGTGTCTGCATAATTCTCCCAGGGAACACATGGTAATACTGACTTGTTAACTCATCCTCACTTATCTTTGTAACTGACAATATTCTCACTTGTAAATGTTTCTGAACTCTTGAAGTTTTTATAAATGATGTGATGCTCCCTTTGAACCCTGTATACAATAATCAATAAACTCCATGCAAATGTGTCATTTAGAAGCAGTGATATCCATGAAAGAGATCCCCATTCCTTCCTATCCCATTATATGTTGTACAAAAAATGCATTTGACTATATCTATGCAATATAAACTCCGTGAAAGTAAAAGAGAAATAAGCCATGAAAACAAGACTACTACACTGAATTAATTGAATTGTTTTGATAGATCCATTTCATTGTGATTTCTCCTTAAGACAAATTTCCTCCAGTGTTCATGTATCTGAAACTCAAAATAACTTTAATCAGTAAATAGTAGGTGTTTATAATTTTAATTTTAATATTCGTTATTTTCTACAAAATGCAGTTTTACTTTTATTAAAATGCTACTGTTATACACACATTCATCTGGACTTCATGAGACCTTCCTTCACCTCATTTTCTTAGGTTACAGAGCATATTATTTTATTCTCTGATACCAGGGAAGTGTAGTTGAAAGGAAGAAAGAGGAAAGGAAATTAAAATTAAATTAGAGAGGGTCTTAACCAAAGGACTGAACAATACTACTGTATGTTAACAACTGAAGCTACATGCATAAAGTCTCACCAACACAGCTGCCTTCACATGAGCTGACTAAGGCCAGCAACAGAAGTGCCAAAGTATATGGGGTGGCGGGCACCAGGTCTCAGCCCTAAGCTGAGAACAGGGGAAACAGTCCTCCCTAGGGAACAACACACCAGTTGTTATCCAGTACCAAATAGTCAACTCTGAAAACATACATAAAAATAACATTACACAACTGAGCAGGGTATATTTAGAAAATTAAATGTACATATACATACACACATGTACCAACAATTCATGAAAAAACAGGTCAGGAATTTGAAAGAGCAGGATAGGTACATGAGAGGGCTGGAGGGAGCAAGGCGACGGGGAAATTATGTAATTATATTATCATCTCAAAATTCAAAGAAATAATAAAATAAAGATTAGTACATTGGCACAGTTGTAAAGCAGAACAGCAAATTAAAATGGAAAATGTACAGTTGTCTGTCTTCACAAAACCAAATCTTGTACTGAGAATCTGTATTAGTTTATATATTATACACACCTTTATTTCTCTTTTATTTACTTTAAAGTAAGAGAACAAATAAGAGTAAAATTTAATTATGACTTGGCTGTTGCAATCCACCCACCAAACTTATCTGAATGGAGGAGAACAAACTATAAGGTTTGGGGGTTGTTTTTCTTTTCTATTTCCTGCATAAAAAGAATTTTAATCTGATCCATGTGCCATCATTATTGTGAACTTCTGGACATTTTAACAACATTTTGATGGACCTTAAATCAATTAACACTATAAAGGAAAACATCTGTAGCCCTAATGTTTTTAAATGTAGCTCTCAATATTTTTTTAAAGAAATTTAAAAAAAAATGTACTTAATTTGAAAAGCCATTGAAAACGCCACAGTTAACTGCAAGTTATGACAGCAGTTATTAGACTCTGGCCACTTTCCCAACAAGCATGAAGCACACATATCTGTAAGAAGATAATTAGGAAAGCCAGGGGAGGAAGTGGCCCTTTCCCATCAGATCCAGGTGTTCAGTCCATTAAATGGTGGCCAAGAGTAATGCACACATTCTGATCACTCTAGAAATGTGACTGTCTAAGGAAATTCCCAGACAAAAGAGGTTTGTAAAATGAGGTATGTTTTACGTTTGTTTTAAAATTACTAAACTTTCTGTTTCAACTTAATATATGGGGATAGAGTCATAGATAATTAAAATATAGGCCCACGAGTGTGCTTTTCTGTTTGCCAAAACTACATTTCTGTGAATAGTTCCTTCTAAGTTATAGCAATCAGTCTTTAATTAAATGATACATCTATGAGAAGTTCCTTTCTTATGAACACTGACCAAACAAACATAGACTGGCTTTGTACAAAACCATGCTTTGTGAGTTGCATTCATCATTTATTTTTTTACTGTTGTTCTTTAGCAAATACAGATGCCTTTCAAAAACAGATTGATTTAAAAATAGGAATCTGCATAAAAATAGCTGGGCATTTAATTCTTTTTCTTTTGATTTAAATAATAACATATCAACTATCGATTGCTTTTAAAGCAAGATTTCACCTACGGCCCAACTCTTGAAGAACCGCGTGGAAGCTACACATATTAGTAACGGCAGAATTCCAACCACTTTATAAACTTCCAAACACTTAATACTGTGCTATCCCTTGTACCATCCCACCCATTACCCTTATGAAATGCTTTCACATTGATTTTCTGTAGTCACCCCAAATTTAAAAGCATGAATATTAAAACGGATACTAAGAGAATGGATCCCATTAAAAGAACGAGGAAAGGAATTTGTGTTTGAGCATTGTATATACCTATTTTCTTACAAGTTGACTGAGATACATGGGAAGATATGTATAATTAAATGGACATGAATAGAAAATATCTCCAATTTTACAGCACTCCCGGAAACAGAATGTGACAAAACTGGCACAGTTAGATTTGACTGCTCAAACAATTTTTATGGCCTTGTTCCCCATCTTTGAAGTCCTCCTCATGCTGTATCCGACTTGTTTCGCTTCCAAAGCTTTGAGGCTCCACTGGTCTTTGATCTCTCACTGGCCATCCTCCATGTTGGTTTTTCCACGCCTTTTAGCTGCCCTCACAAACCACTGTCTATGCTCAGAAAAGGGAAAATCTGCTCTTTCAAAGGCTTTGGTGACTTCCTCTTATACGTCAACCTGTAAGTATCTGGAGTGTTCCATCTGGGCTAAGACTGCCACCCAGCACGGGCCGTCCACAGCTGTTCACATTTATAGAGAATACACTCCTCTATCATTTCAGCAGAATGATATCTCTCTACCTCACACTTTTATCCCTGGAACAGAAATGTAGTGCTGGTGCGTATACTAGAGCTAACGCTTCTGGGGACAGATTGCTTACATTTCCTAACCTTACGTTAACGTTGCCACGCTTATGCAATGCAGGTTTTTCTACCTTGCAGCAATCATACTTTCTGGTGCACAGTGGGCACGGACTACATGTGTGATGCTCTATTTCTCAAACACTGGAGCATTTGTCTCCCTCCATCCGTCCTCATTCATTTGCTGCCCTGATTATTCTTTCAAACGGGGCTGCAGCAGATGTGCCCAGGTTGCCCCTTTATGGCTCTATGAAAATTAAGAGCAAAAAGAGAAAACTGCATTACTTTTTCTACAGTGTCATTTCGTATGTCCCACTACAGACATCACAGACAACTGGCAAAACATCTAGTGTCTCCTTTCAACTTAATAAAAACACAATAAACAAAATAAGTGCCAAAACACTTAGATAACTCATTTCTTTGAGTTTAGACACATGTGGCTTCCCTTATTGAAATGAATGGCCAAGGGCCTAGAGGCTTAGCTCAGTGGTAGGGTACTTGCCAGGAGTACTTAAGGACCTGGGTTTTGATTCCAAGCAATGGCAGATTGCAAATGTATATATTTAAGTAATTTGTAGAGAAACGGCATACAGATACTCAGCATTACTTCCCTTTCCTTATTTATTTTTCCTCAATTTTAGTATTTAATATTAGAGCAAGGAAAATTAAATATAGATATTTCCTTTTAGAATATACTACTGACACATTAAATATTGTTATTTCCTTTGAGAATATGGCACTGGTCCATTGCCTACTTATCTGGAGACATAAGTAGAAGAATTACTCATATTGGGGGCAATAAAGTACCACTGTAAAATGCTGAGATGTTAGGAGAACTCTTCTTTTTCCTCATAGTCATCTTTCTTATTAACTAGTTACCAGAGAAGACAAAAACAAGTTGTACTTAAATAAAAACTCAAAAACCAAACAAGCAAAATTCTACCATGCCTGGAGTCAAAATGCTGCACGTCTCATATTAGTCACCTGACAAAGGGCTTATTCCCATGGGCACGATTCATAATTGTCAAGGGTATTAGTGTCTACCTAACACCTGCCAACTTGATAGTCAATTGGTTTCCAAATTTTTCAGCAAAATGGAGAATTTAAAATTTGGTTTAGAAACAACCTTTAAAACAAGAACAACAATGACAACAAAGCTCCAAGTCATCAGTAAAAGGTATTTTTTAACTATTTTCATCAGAGTGCATGAAAATAAAACACAAACCACAGAGGGGGTCGCCATGACTCCTCTGCCTCACCTTCAAGAAGGGACAGGATTTGGAAATTTTATGTGCATTTAAATGATGTATCAGTGCACACCAGCAGATGTGCTAAGTCCTTCACACTCATACACAGCAAATCCATTTTCTTCTGCTCACTGACTGTCTTGTTTCCCCAGCAGTCCTCTTCAGGATCATTTTCCATGTTCATGTCCGTTTCCTGAAGCTACTTTTCTTGGTTCTATGTAAATGTCTCTCTCCCCGAACATACACACACACACCAATTCTTCCTGTTCTGATTGATTTACATTTAACCTATTTTCTTTACAGCATCCTGGGTAGTATGGTTAACAAGGAAATAAGATTAGATAGTCCTCTTCTTAAATATTCCAAATGGCATCTTCTCAGCATACTCATGTTGAATTCTATTTGTTTTGTTTTGTTTTCAGACAGGGCCTTACTATGTAACCCTGCTGTCCTGTAACTCATTATGTAGACCCAGCTGGCCTCAAACTCATAGAGATCCTCCTGCCTCTACCTCCCAAGTACTGGTATTAAAGGCGTGCACCACCATGCCCCACTTACGGAGAACTCTATCCTTGTCTCCTGTTCCTCTTTCTGCTCACCATGACACTGCCCTTGACCTTTCTGTGCCTTAAACACATTACTTTGTTTGACTTAACCTTTGTGCTTGCCAAACTCTAATCACCTCATATTCTTCTACATGTCAGTCAACAAGAGGCTCAATGACTTGTCTGTCCTCAAAGAGATCCTCCTTGACTATAGCATTTAAAGAAAGAGGCACTCCTGCATCTGGCCTTCTCCATATTACACCATTGAATGGTTGCTATAGCCCTTATTAACATGTGACCATTTCTCAATCACTTCTTCTTTCTCAGATGTGATCACCCTTTGCATGGAAGCGGTGCCTTTTCTCCTTTAGAACAATTTCCTCACTAAAAACAACTGACTCAGTGAATAGATTGTCTCACTTAATATTTCCTGTTATTATTCCCATTTCACGCCTGAAGAAAGTGAGATCTTGATGTGTAACTTCCACAATGTTTCCTGGCAGCAGGGCTACAGTAGAATCTAGGTGATATTTTAAGGCTGGCTGTGCCTGTACACAACTGCATCTGATGTTGCCACCCTCTAGTCTGTGTTCCCAGGCTCTGCCCCCTGTCTATCTGCTGTCCTTATCTCCCTCTCACCGTCAAGACTCTGGATCAGCCACTAAATGGTTGTTAGCCATTGTATGTTTTTTCACCACGAAACTATCTCTCCAACCCTCTATTATATGTTGTATTCATATCTAAAGTATCCATGATAAAATTCAGGTCATAACAACCCAGGTCATTGGAAATGAGGCACATTCAAGAATCATAGGGGGTAAGTTCACACTTGACCTTCGAAATCCATGTCAAAAAAGTCAACATATGTGACTTACAATTTTCTGATGGACAATCTGTACTTATTATAGTAAGGCATCAGTAAATACATTGTTTTCTTGCTTCCCCTGAAGCTGAGCCAACCTGTTTCTAGAGTGGAAATGTGGGCAATGCCACTGTGGGATGTATCTGCTGTGTTCGGGGGTGACTGTGGAAAAATGAGCTGGTGCCTGTACTTCCTGGAGCAAGATGAGAACACTGTGTGTTTTCCATGATCAAAGTACTGAACAAAGGTCAAATTACTTCCCTTGCACTTCAAAACAAAAAAGAATTAGACACTCGAGTAAATTACTCAGTGCCTCTCACTTTGTGTAATCTCAAAAGCTAGTTAAATGGGGGGGGGGAATCCACTGTTTTCCTCATATACCCACCTCAAGAAAGACTCAACCCTGTGCTCTCTCAGCCTCCTATGTTCTCAGCACATTACTTTTGTATCAGTTAGAAACACATATTAATCAAAGATGTTTTTTGCACTTTTCAACAGAGTTGAATCTCAAATGAGTTAGATTTTGCCAAAGATGTACAAGAGACCCAGTGAGCAATGATGCATGGAAGGAGCTAAACCAAGTGGGTGGACCTGTGGCCCACGCTCATTATGGAGGAGCTCTTAGCTGGCCAGCTACCATTTCCTCCTGCTGTGTTTTACATATGAACACTGTCATCCTTCAACTACCTGCTTACCAAGCTGGAACCATAGCAAGACTGACTTAACACTAAACAAAGAGACTGATAAACAGACAGACCCCAGGTAAAATGGAGGTCTCCCCGTCTTCCCCAGCCCTAGTCTGTGACTTGCTGATGACTTTGTAATGTTACTCTGGAAAGCACACTAAGCCAGGAGCTGCTTACGTGGTAGGCAAGCAGATGTCTGCCTTCAGACTTTTCTCCATGTAAGTATTTTTCTGCTGAAAATAAATCACAAAACAAGTATGGCAAATCCCAGCGATTGCCCAGTCTACCATTTCTTAAATTAAATATGCAATCATCTGCACAGACGCTGGCAGTTCTAGAACATCTTCCACTGAAATGTCTACACACAAAAGAAACATCCAGTTGCACTGGCATCCTGAAGATGGTTTACAAATGTAGAAGAGATGAGTTTTGTTAATTTGTTTATTGAGTAGTATGTCTTAAAATAGTGATTTAAAAATGTATTTATAAAAAGTTATCACCACCAATAATGATCTTCAGCAAAGTACATTACTGCTTTGAGTAAGAACTGTTGAGTCCAGAGTGGGAAATGGAAGACTCATAATCTCATCTTAGCCAGCATGCTGCTGATCACAGACTTTATGTGGACTGGTGGAAGGCGTGACACTTGTGGGTGTTGTGGGGAGAATTCAGTCACCAAAAACTGGTTCATCAGATTCTAGATTAAATGAATGGATGGATTTAGTTGACTTAGTTAACTGAATACTGAAGAATATTTTAGGTCTTGGGTGCCAATAATCTACTTCTCTTTGTTTGGCAAATCTCACCTTGATTTTACTCTGACTCTGTTTATGTCTGTATTTCTCAATTTGTCTGAAACAATAACGGTTCACTCAGAGAACTGAGAGGATTTTATTCATAGCATGTGATATAAAAAGGGAGCATATAATGTTTACATCTGCACAATTTCTTCTATTTCTTGACATTCCTACCATGTAGGAAATCTCAGTGCAACTTACATAAACAACAATAATAAAAGGGCAGGATTCAAATTATTCATATGATGACTTGGTAAGTGCTTTATACACACATAGCAGGGTCACAGGGTCACATTCACAGACCACCCAACCTACCCTTCGTAAAGCAAGCGGTGCAGACCAATCAACTGTGGTAAATAAGAAAGAATCCAGTGATGGCTATGGGGCTTCTGTTGGTTCAGAGAGAAAGAAGGAGAAATGGGACACAGAGAGGGAGAGGAGGAAGGGCAGAAAAGAAGAAAGAATGCTCTAGAGCCTCCGCACAGGACAGAATAGCACAGAATGCAGTGGAGAGGGGAAGCCATTACAGGGGTATGGCACTAGAGCTAAATTTTGAAAACCAACTATAATTTCCTCACTTGAGGAAAAAAAAACCTCATGCAGATAAAAAGAAAGCATGGCCAACCTTTGAGAGACAAAGACATTTTTCTAAGAACAATTCAAGTTAGAATAATAGATAAAGCCCCAGATGTGCAGACAGTTCAACAAAACTTATGTCCACAGTGCTAATTGCTTTCATTTTTATTAGATACAAGGAGCCACAGAGAGACGCATTGACACTTCCTATCCATCATGTTCTACCGTGATGCTGTTCTTTAGTCCCTGCTCCATTGAGGAATAAAGAACTAGTGTACGGTGCATAAGCTAATCAGAATGCTATGCAAATGAGCGATCATTGATCAAATTAATTCTAGCTGACTCAAGAGCAATCTTACAAATGACATTCCATTGGCTACCAAGAAATAATTAAACTTCTTTCTAAAAAGTCAGGGATATTCTTCCCAACAAGAAATCAAATAGATATGAAAGAAGTAAATAGCAAAAAAGGATCAAAGTATAAACACATTAATTAAAAATAAATTAACGCAACCATAACAAAATTTCTATTTCCACTTTGCCTTTTAATTGCTTTTATTTGCTCGTTTTCTCTTTCTGTCCTTCCTCTCTGCGGTTCCCCCTTCCCTGTCCATACCTTGTCCCCCTCCTCCCTCTTCCTCCCCTCTTCCTTCTCTATAGTCATTATCATCATTATCTACAGTTTTATCAAGGAGCTCCATAAGATACTTACAAACTGACCAGATCTCAGATAAAATCTCAGATATAGAATTTCAGAAAGATATAATACATATTTTCTGCTTTCATGTAGGGTACAGGCAGTTAAAAACCACTGGTTCATTTATCTCCGTCATCACCACAATAATTGAAATAATCCTTGACAGATTCCAGGGAAAAGTGGTAGAAAGTGTCGGAGGGGGAACGGGATGTTATGGAACCTTAAAGGCCTGGAGGGCCTAGGGAACTGGATGTTGAAACCACCCCCCCCACACACACACACACTTGTTCTTTTTGAATCAGTCATGGAAAATATGGGAAATGGAAAAAGAGAAGGAGGGGAAGGGAGAAGAGGGAAAAGGAGGAGAGGGGATGAGAAGGAAGAGGAGGGGAGGAGAGGGGACAGGACAGGATGGGAGGAGAGGAGGAAAGAGGACGGGAGGGGAAGCTGTTCAGGAAGAGGAGTGTGAAATAGGAGAGGGGAGGAAGACCAATACCCGCTATTTGCACACATGGCCGAATCAATGTCATGATTGTGTACAGAACATTCTGACATTTTAAAAACAGAAAATATAGCTAATGAGGAAATTTCAGGATCCCCCCTCTCCCTGTCCCAGTTTTAATACTTTAAATTATATGAAGAAAGGATGAGATTCATACTGGTGGAAAAAAAATCTGTCTCTTGTTACAGACAAAAGATAATGAAGTCTGGAATTGAGATCTGAACAGACAGATTTTTTTAAAGCTGTTTGTGGAGCATATGCGTGAATGCACTGTGGGAAAGAGCTTTTCCATTTCTGAAGGACTGGTTTGGAGGCTGGAAATAAGCTCCCAAGCACTGAGGATGTAATCAGTCTAGACTGAGGAAGACTTGTCCTGCTTAAACACTGTGCTCATGGAACCAGAGTACTGAGCAGCTAAGTGTGTGGAGAGCCCAGCAGACATGAGAGATGACAGCGATGCATAAAGAAGGCACTGTGTGCATGTGTTATGTGTGCATATCTACATGTATGTTTGTGCACATGAACAGTGTAAAAACATCTATGTGCTATGCTCATTGCTTGTTACGTTGGGAAGACACCAAATTGAATGGAGAAGGCAGCACAGCACCCTGATCCTGAGCTCAGAGTGCCCCGCAGGAGAAAGGAACCCCTCATTTCTAATCCACCTTTTCTTTCCTCGAACGGTTTTCTCATTCGAGCAACGATGAGGGTCACAGAATACACTTTAGCAGTTCAAAAAAAATTAAATAGTAAGTGTCATTTCCATAGCCCAGGCTCTTCTCTTATTTTCAGAACTTAGTAGGAGTGCTTGTCAAATTCAGTAAATCGTTTGTATCAAATGCTTGCAGTATACAAGGCCAAGTACATATTTGTTACATTAGATACTTTAATGTTGATGGAAAATTAAGAATTGTGCTCAGGAAGTGAGTTTGCACTGTTCTGACTCATAACAGAACTCACTGCACACTCTTGAGGGCACAACTGAAGACACTGTTAACCGTTAGGTGATGGGTGGCAGATAGGCTAGCATTAGGACTTCATTAGAGGCAGAAACCCTGCACCCTACCTGCACTCTCTACACCATCCCTATGCCCTAGAATTAGTTAGAACTTTTGAACAAGCGTCCTGTGCCCAACTGCTATGGCCAAGGGTCACAGAGCAGAAGGATCAGAGACATTTTGTAAATATGCACACAGCATCACTGATGGCCTGGGAGAATTTGACATTGGTCTCATGCAGATTTTAGGGGTTAAATAACCTGCTGGAGTGGAGTGAATTTTCCACTGATGTCTCATTTCTATTTTACTGTACTTCTTTATTTTTCTAAAGCACATAATCAAAAGCTGCTTCCTAAAATTTTATTTCCTATAGATACTGAATTAATTTAACATGCAAAGATAAAATAAGTAGATATCTAACTCATTTGTTTCTTAATAAAAAAGTGTACACTTCAAAGCTTTAATAAATTCAAATAATAAATTTGCAAGTGTATAAACTGAGTCTAAAATGTGTCTAGAAATGCTAAACAGCATTTTCTAATACAAATGGTTATTGTGTCTATGTATTTTCAAAAATAAGCACACATGTTAAGAGAGACTAGCAATGTTCTGTAGAGAAGTAGTTACCCTCGGTGTTTTGGGAGAAATTGTGGTAAGCTTGATCTTTCGAAATCTTTCTATCAACTACCTATCACCTATCCATCATCTGTGTATTGATTAATAATCTATTTCTATCTAGTTACTTATAGAATAAAATATTAGCAAAGTTGATTTAAGGGTTTCTAGATCCCTTCATACACTCTTTGATGACAAATTCAAATATGCTTCTTCTGCTAAAAACACTGAATATCCTGATTTAAAACTTTGAGGGTGATTTGCTCCAAAGTTGGAGGTATCTTTCATACTCATTTTAAAATAATTGGTAACTTACCCTGAGAGGGGATTTACAATGGAAGTATGTTGATTTATGATGAAATGCCTATGTATAACCTTAAGTTCTTCTCCATAATTTTCTTTAGAGTGCAAAAATTATAGAGGGATGATAACATGAGAAGTTATTTGCATGTTATGACAAAATTCTGTAGTTCTATGTATTTCTAAAAATAATCTTTACATTGAAAACCTAAACCAAGCAAATTCACAACTTATCAAAGTGGATTTTTAAAATTCCTCTTTACAATTAAAAGAAAAAACAAATTTATTGTGATAATAACAACAAAAAGTTCTTTCTGGCTGCAATTCTTTTCCGGGCCCATAGATGACCAAAAACATAATTTAACCATTTGACACATTCAACAGCTAGTTAGCACCCTGACTTTCAGAGGAAAGCGAGAGAGCAGTAAACATAAAAAAAATTAATAAGTTTGAATTCTGATTAGATTTAATTTTTTCCTATTTAAAAGTATCTTGAAATTTCTACAAAGACTCATTGTTAATGCCCTTTGATTAAAAAAAAAAGATGGCTTTAGGTTAAACGTTATAAAGAGAAATGCTATTAGTCACTTAATAATCAACAAAACTCACATCCCAAACCGAAACAACTCAAGACATATCTATTGACCAGATCAGAAGTGTAGGAAGATCTTGAACTTAAGCAAAAAAACAAGAACACAGAGTTTGCATGATTCTTCGGAATTTTAATATTTCCCTTTTCAGTGCTGTGCTATCTAGCTATCACCCATCACCCAGGAAGGGCAGTGGCTTTGCCAGAATTTCCACAGAAAAATTCATAAGAACCATTGTTGAGGAACTAAAATAATTCACTCAAAATGCATTCTGTGGTAAACTATATGAAATGTTAAGCACCTCACGCATCTGTGAGCCTTTCTGTAGCCAAGCAATCGAGACCCCATTTTCATAAGCATCAACATTTGAGGAAGTCACCTCCCATCTGAAGAGACTGGCTTCCGTACAACCAAAGCCGTCTCATAATTTTAAACTATTCCTACTCTGCTCAAAAGCATAAAAACTGACTTGTTTAACAATTCCTTTTACTGTGATAGAGGCATGTTCAGGTCTATTGCTTGAGCGACATCCTTGAACAGTTGGCAAATAGAGAGATCAAGACACCTTTCCTACTAAATTGTGCCTTTGTCCCCCAAAACATTTATGTCTTATGAACAGAAACAGCATATGCTGCCCTGCAATGTTCCCGTGAGCCACAGCCTTGACCACGGAGTAGTGGGCCTTCTTACAGCCTTCCCCGCAAAAGGAACAAAATACAAAGAAGTAAAAATGAGTATTGAAATGCTTACCTGTGACAAACACTTCTGTGTCCAGAAAGGCAAAGCCAAAGGCCAGAAGTTTGAGCCACAAATAGATGGTCATATCTGGAGATCAGCTGTGTCCCTAAGAAATAGCACGCGTCCCCCTGAAAGGCAAAATAATGGTTATCTCTGTAGAAGTTGGACTCTGTAAAGCTAACTCAAAGTAAGAAATGAACGCACACTCTGCACTGTGTCTTATCAGATGGGGAGCAGGTTTCCTTCTCTGTTACCCTAAGAACAAACCACTTGCTAGCTGCTTGCACTGCTAAATGGTGATGTCAGATTCGGTTTTACTAACTTCTCCAAAAATACTGTAAAGGGTCCTCTTTGCAGGAAGTTTAAAAAAAAAAAAGCGTTCAAAGTCAGTACAATGGCTTACTTCCTTTATTCACGTATTAAGCTGTTGGTAGATCTTCTCAATTTTCCTGTAAGGGGAAACAGACTCAAACTACTTAAATGTTGCTCCTTTATAATAATACCCTTTTGAGATAGCTTGATTCAAAATTGATACATCCATCCCCAAATCGTCAATAATTTTCTTACCCAAGAGATGACAAAGCAAATTCCCCATGGGTGTGTCAACATCAGGGCTGGCAAGGTAATACAGCGACTAAGCTGGTACGAGACTTCGACGTTCGTTTAAGATGACCAAGTGAACCAAACTAACTTTCTGCTATGTCTGCCAACTCCTGCTATCTGTGATAAGGCGCTCAGGCTCAAATGATACACCAGTTTGCTCAGCTATGTGGCCTTCCTATGCAACACTACCCCCACTGGACTTAAGGAGCTTCCCAGATTGGTTTTATTTGTCTGTTTTGGTTTCATTTGGTTTTATTTGGTCTTATGCAGGCGTCATTGTTAACAGTGGCATCAGAAACCCCTTTATGCCCAAGTGAGTTCTGCATCCTGGCTGGAATGCTTCTATATTTGGTACCACTCTTTGCTATTCACCAGTGAAGGGAGAGCAACGAAAACCGAGAATTGTCTTTCACAAAGTTAACATGTTTCTCTTTATCACAATACTTTACCACCCCCCACACACTCCTGCTCAGTCCCACACGAAAACCATTTTACATCATTCCCCCACTCCCTCTCTTCCCAGAACCCCTCCTATGCCCAACCTACTGTTTATTCTCAAATTTATGGCCTCCTTTTCCTTTACTATTATTGTTACACTACACACACACTTAACCTACTGAGTTTGTTTGGTGTTGTGTGCGTGTATTTGTGTGAAGGTCTGTGTGTAGGTGTGTGCATAGGTGTTTGTGTCTATGTCTACGTCCATGTGTGTCTATGTGTGTTTAGGATTGACTGTATCACTTAACTACTTAAGGAGCTCACCCCGGAAAAGACTAATTTTCACTCTCAGCAGTCCTTAACTACTTTTAGTGCTTCCCCTGGAGTGGAGGCCTCTGAGATTTCCCCCACCAACTTCAGCAAGTCAGCTGTTTGCTCATTTTTCAGGGCTTGTTAATTTAGCAAGGTTATTGAGGTTTCATGGGTGTGCTTTTCCTGCCATATTAAAAGATATTTTCTTGCAGCGGGCTTCCTGATCCTTTGGCTTTTCCGCTCTTTCTGCTCCCTCTTTTGTAATGTTTCCTAGCCTTGAGTATAGGGCTGGTGTTACAGATGCATCAATTGGGACTGGACACCTCAAGGTCAGTTCTCTGCATTTTACTGGTTGTGGCTTCCTGTAATGCCTCCGTCTACTGCAAAGAGAAGTATCTTTGATGAGGACGGAAGGAACGCTACATTTACCTATAGGTGTAAGGACTAGCATTTACAATGCTTTCCATGTTGTGAGGGCATGCGTAGTAGGTTTACCAATAAGAATATGCCTACTGGTTAAAAAAAAATCACTATGAAGTCAACAGTACAATTAAATGAATCTGGTACTATTGTGTTATCTACAGAGTCCCCAAAGTGACTATAATCTCCAATTAGGAAAAATTGTAGGGATTTGTATTTTTGTAAGTGTGTGTGTGTGTGTGTGTGTGTGTGTGTGTGTGTGTGTGTTTGTACATGTGCTCACCCTTGTGTGCACATGTGGATGCTGGAGGTTACTGTTGGGTATCTTCTTCTATTACTTTCCGTGGCTTACTTTTCCGTGAGCCTGAGCTCCCCATTTAGGCTAGACTAAGTCCTGTCTCTGAGCTCCAACGCTGAGGTTACACACATGCACAGCCACTTTTACATGGGTTCTAGGGATCCAAACTCAGGTACTCATGCTTGAATAACGAGCACTTTACCCACTGACCCTTGCCCCCAAGACCCTGCAGACAGATTTTTGATAGTTCAAACTTGTTTGCCTCTTACTTTGATTTCAAGGAGCTGCAGGATCAGACTTGCATTCCCCTTTGTGTGCATGGAAATAACCTTATAGCTTATACTCTAGGTAATAAAATTTTCATGCCTCAAGGAACCATGCTATTTTCATATGTATCCCAAATTATATATAATACATGTAAGCTCTGCTACTTGGACTGACAATACTCTCTACAAGATCCATAGACTATCTGACAAAACTTCGAATACAAGACAGGAGAAACTTCCCTTTTAGTTGGTCAAGATATTCCATGTGACTGTCAAAATGATATAGATATTGCTGTGCCCTCGGTTGCCTCCCAGAGATTGAAGGTAAGTTCCCATTGCTGAAGGTACCACACACTTTGGGCACAGGGCTCAGATCTAATCTGAAAGCCTCCTTCCTGTGGGCTAGCTTTCACTGTACCATCTGCCTGGGGAGGGAAGCCATAAATAGTCCTATCCAGCTAGCTGTGGCACCTATGAACCACAGTAATGACCAACATGTTAAGACATCCCCAAAGGTACGATAGTGGCACTCATATCTGGGTGGTGATCAACAGCAGTCTAGCTGGACTTTAGGTGCATTGAGCAGGAGGGAAATTATGCCTCATACTGGGAACCTAGCCAGGTACCTGGGGCTAGTGAGGTCATAAACCTTTGCGGAGAACCTACTACTCTCAGTTTATCAGAGTAGCATAATTATTAAGTCCAGCATTCTAACACTGGTCTTTATACCTTATACATATGTGTAGCTCTCACCCCCACGTGAAAGGAGATTCTTTCTGTAGCAAATTGAAATCATTTTAGAGAATCAACTGGTCATAATGCAGAGATCAGTCAATTGTGGAGAGCCTCAAGGAACCATGCTGTTTTTGTATTTACCTCAAATTATATATAATACACATAAGCTCTGCTATATCCTGTATGGGTATTAAAAATCCTGCATGTTCTTATGTTGTCTTTAAATGTTTTCACTGTTAAGAGATACTAGATTATAAAAACTGATAGATTCAACCAATCTATATATTTTAATGATGACTTCAAATTTTAAATCAAAAGATGTGCTATGGGGGAGAGGCTATGTTTTCATTTCCACAGGAAATGAGAGACGGTGGATTCATTCAGGGTTAAAGAAAATCAGGTTTGATTGAGGAAGAACCTCTAAAATCCTGATTATAGACATAAAAGATTAACCTAAAAGAACTACAAGACACATGATGCATATTTTTCCTGCTCAAACATAAGACAAAAAAATCATCTTTGACTGAGTTATGTACAATGCACAGTCTGTACTTTTATTAATACAGATATATATGTTACTTTTAAAAGTTTATGTATTTTCAGAGTCAGGATCAGATACCAGTGAAAACAGATGGCCCTGGTGATCCAACATCTCAAAAATGCTTCTGTTACAGTCTCCTTAGAATTTTGCATCCAGAACAGCTTCAAAGCTACCAACAAAGATGATCCAGTCTCACAGAATACTCTAGCCAGGACTTGACTAGAATCCTGAACTTTCTCTTAGGGTTCCCCAAAGATTGGCAGTGCCTCCAAGCAGCAGGGAGTAGCCTAGAAAACTATGCTCACATTCCTAAAAAATGGGTTACAGATATTTATTATCATTCAAGGGATATTGGTCACAAGTTGTTATTGGTAATCATCAGGGAAAAAAAGCTAAACAAAGGAGTTTCGGGAATGTTGTTCTGAAAATTAAAAAAAAAGGAATATAGAAATGATAGGATAAAAAGGTAGATTACTGATCTACTTTAATCCAAAAAACAACTATTAATCTTAAATATTTTATATTGGTGTGGGTTTTAGTTTATTGATACAAATTTAAAATTAATTTTGTTATACTATATGTATATTTCTACTCTTGTTTAAGGTATTGTGTTTATGCAGCTCACTTAAAAATGTAATGCATAATTCAAAATACAGATTAACAGTCACCTATAATAGTAAAATTTATAGCCATGTTAGGTATGTTTTCAAGGTCATATGCAGATATACTTCAGATAGATAGTTAATCTTCAAACACTTCAAATACCTATAAAATGTGGCATTTAAAATGTTTTAATAATAGACTTTTCTTCATATGAAGAAATGGCAGCACCAATCACATTCTAAAATGGATGATAGGCATCACATCAAAGAAACTCCATATGGAGTTTGCTTTCCTTATGTCATAAGATAGCCATTAGGGCAAGAAAGTACCCTTACCTTGACTGCTAACAGTATGCTTTCCAAACTGGACAAGCAAGGCACAAAGAAAGGCAACTGCTGAACTTTGCCAAAACTGGGTAGGAGAGTCCTTCAAATTTTCCTGCTTCTGAAAAATGTCTGCCAGATATTATAAGTCAGAGTTGGATGCAACAATGTTGCAGAGGAACTTTGGGTAACTGTCCAGACAGCCTGATTTCCCCACCATTAGTTAACATTTCTTCCTCCTGTGGTCTTTGATGGAGTTGAAGACTAGATAGTTAAACTTACAGATTTCCTTAGTTATGATAGAAATAAATTAAGTAGAAAACTTTAGACTCACCAAGATAAGATAGATAATTGAGTATTTTCTTACTTAACTATTTTGTTATATATAGTTTTGCTATGTTAACTTTAAAACCTTCCTTTTTAATTAGAAAGAAAAGAGAAATACTGTGAAATAATCCTTCTGTACACTGTGAATATGTATTGCTCTTATTTATTAATAAAGAAGCTGATTGCCTATTGCAAGGCAGGATAAATTTAGGCTAGGCAATCAAAGTGAAGGTGCTAGATTAAGAGGGGCAGAGTAAAGAGAGATGCCAGTCATTCATCAAGGAAGCAGAATGTGTAGAAAATGAGGTACAAGCCATGAGCCACATGACAGAGCATAAATAAGAAATATGGGTTAATTTAAGTGTAAGCGTTAGCTAATAATAAGCCTGAGCTATTGGCCAAGCATTTGTAATTAATATTAAGCCTCTGAGTAGTTATTTGAAAACTGGCAGGTAGGAAAGAAACATATAAATACACCTCAGTTGATCTAAATCTTTTTGGTTGGTTCCTGCTCCTTCCAGGCAGTTAATCTGGTCTGAGGATCTTCTTTGCATCTTGGCTCTGCTGTTCCTGAGGAGGGCTCTTGTATTTTATAACTTACTCTGGCAGGAAGGGCCTAGTGAATCTGGTCAGTGTAATATTTCTTCCATTTGTATCTTTGGGATTTTTATTATATATGTGTGAGAAATTCAATTATTGACTTAATGAAAATAAATGACATTATTGAATCATTTTTACTTTAAAACATGACATAATTGCAAATTAATAAAGCTTTTTAAAAAATTTTACCTCATGTGTAAAATTCACTGTACTTTTCTCAAAATATCATATGCAAAGTTATAATTTGAAATTTAATTGTTAATCTACTGAGAAAAATAACACTATCTTGCAAAATATAAATTTAAGATCTTGAGACACACTGTGTGATATAAATAATGATATATTCCATACTTCCTAAGATAAATCATTAAATATTTTGACAAAACTTTTCCTGGGGAGATGCCATATACATATCTACTCACCATAGATAGGGAGCCCTGGATAGACCAAAGTACAAGTATGGGTACCACGGAAATTCAGCTTGATGAACCAATGAGTTTTATTGGGGATACTTGCAGGACTAAGGATGAAGGGTTACTTACAGGAGCAGAAACGACTCATTGGCAGCTGCAGGACCAAAGCCCAGATCAACATGGTTGACAGTTCATGAAAGCTGTGAGTTCAGAGAACAGTGCAGTTGGCAGACAGCTCAACAGCTTAGAGAATATCCTTTCCAAGAGACACCGGTCTACGGTCTAAACCTCTTCCAGGCAGTGCATCTGGTCTCAGTCTTCTTTGCAGATTGAATTGTTTGCTCTTGGAGGGTGGTTCTTTGTGAATCTTTTCAGTTTCAAGAACTTCCCAAAGCTATTTTGAGTTGTTTACTTTACTGCTTAGTGAGCTTCCCTGCTGGATGAAATGTGTCGATCTCAGAGGAAACCTTTACACAACACTCCATCCATTCATCTGGCTCTTACATTCTTTTGGCCCCTTTTTGTCAATGATCCCTGAGGCTTATTGTGGGTGATTATACTTGTCCACTTGTGGTTGTTTGAATGAGAATGGCTCCCATAGGTTTATGGGATGCTTAGTCCTTAGGGAATGGCACTATTTGAAAAGGATTAAGATGTGTGGCCCTGTTGGAGGAAGTGTGTCACTGGGATGGGCTTTGAAGTTTCAAAAACCCATGATAAGCCCAGAGTCTCTCTCTAGGTCTACAGATCAGGATGTAGCTCTCAGCTACTTCTCCAATGTGTCATGCCTGTCTGCCTCCATGTTCCTACCATGATGGTAATAGACAAAACCTCTGAAACTGTAAGTAAGGCCCCAATTGAATGCTTTCTTTGTATTACCACAGCTAACCATTTTTATTTCACGTGTCTACTAGTACCATCTGTATACAAGTAGGCATTTAGAGGGATGAATTTTAGTCCTTCCAGTACTTTATTTGGTTTAGCTATTAATTTGATTTCTAGGGGTTTCTGAGTGGCAAAGGATACTGATCCTAGGTCAGCCTGCATGGCACTGGTGATGTGGCTTCTAGACACCTAGGTGTTATAAGTATGTGTGTCACCTTTGCAGAGTTTGATTCTGTGCCATACCTAAATGAGGATTGGCCAGGAAGCCTTCCACCCAGCCATTTATTGGATAAATAGGTTTATTCAGTAGGGTAGAACCTGTTACAGATTCCACCCGCTGCACTGTCTTATACCCCAGTACCAGTTGCTATTCTGGTGTTCTGTACATCACTTCCTTCCATGGCTGAGCCTAAAACTCTACTGAAACTATCTGCTCAGGTTGCTTCTGACATAGTCCTCAGCTATAACATTCTGAATTTCTGGTGACTTCTAACAGGAAGAGATACCTACCAGGGCCCATGCTTTTAAAGAGACTTACTTTCCCAGTAGCTATCAATCACCAATATCTCCTCAGTTAGGGAATAGAAATTTTTGCTCTCCTCACTTCCCAAGCTGGCATTTTTCCCTGGCTCGGGCTTTCGCAGGTCTTGTTGTCAAAATTGCTGTTAGTTCACATATGAAACTTCCCCAACGTTTAATGAACACACTATTTTGTTGTAATAATCTTCCATTTCTGTCCCTTACAATTTTTCCACCTCTTTTTCTATAATAGTTCCTGAGACTTGGAATAATAGGTTATGATACTGATGTTTTATTTAGGGCTGAACATTTTGCCATCTCTTATTCTCTGCATTTTGTTTACTATGGGCCTATGTGTTAATTGCCATCTTCAGGAAAAAATTCTCTGATGAGGGTTGAAAGATGTACTAAACTATAATGATAAGACATTAAGATGCAACTATGCCTGTTTATTAGCATAGTAGTAATAGATTCTCCCATAGGGTCTATGGCCCAGCTCACTTCAAGTTCTTGAACCCAGTAATGGTTCCAGGTATTTGTTTCATCTTGTGGAGTAACCTTAGAAAGTGGTTGATTACAACAATGACAGTGGTGCCACTATTGCACCAGTGGCCTCTCTTAGTAAGCAGGTGACTACTGTGGCTTACATGGTACACAGCTGAGTAAGACTGATGTCTATTTTTCTACTCCAGTATTGTGGATAGCACTTTCCAACACGATGAAATCTGGCGAGTAAGGATAAAGTCTCCAGGTCAGGATTAGCTTGACGTATTCATGTTCTAAGGCTCTCATACATGATGTCTTCAATGATAGGGTCTTATCATCAAATTTTGGAAAAGAAGCAAGAATATTGTCAGTATCCTGTAATGTTTGTAGGTCTCTTACGACAATTCCTGACACTGAACATTTTTGTTACCCCATAGTAGCTAGTAAGAGCATTACCATCCTGCTATAGAGCAATTCCACCTAAACTCTTTGTATATGTGTATGTATATACTTGAAGAGACATCTATGGTTTCCATATGACATTTTCCATGGGTCTTTAGCATTAGCTATCTAGCTTTTGCTTTCATTCCTCATCCCCATTTAGACCTTCCTGATCCATTCTCTCCTTGGCCCCTTAGTACCATTGTGTTTTATCTCCCTTCTTTTGAAAGCCTCCCTTTACCATGGTCCTTTACATTTTCTCTCATTTGTAATTGTTAACTTCATTTTCTTTTAAATTTATTATTTGAGAATTTCATATATATAGACAATGTATCTTGATCATATACATCCTTTCATCTTCTCCCTTCTAACACCCTTCAGATTACCCCTTCATGTTTCAAGTTCTATTCTCTTTTTAATAAGCCACCAAGTCCCGATTAGTGCTGTTCATATGCTAATGGATTTGGGATTATCCACTGAAGCATGTTTAAACTATATCCCTAAAGAAAAATGATTCATCCTCTCTCCACAGCAATCAACTGACAATAACTCCCTACTTAAGGGTAGGGCCTTATGAGCTCATCCCCCTCTCCATATAGAATTTGGGATGACTTGATCTCATACAAGTCTTTCCAAGTAACCTCATGTACTGAGTTCATAAGTGAAGGAGCCAGCACCGGATAAGACAACTTCCCTACAACCTGTATTGTACTTGGTCACTGTGAGAGCAAGCCAGCAGGAAACACGTTTCAAAGTCAGTTTCAAATTGATTTCTCTGTCTTGTAGTCAAAGTATGTGGTATCTTCAGCAACAGAGTCATACCACATGTTTATAATTGGTAAGCAAGAGCAATGGCAATAGCCAGTGTTGTTTTGGAGCTCTCTGAGGTCTCTTTGACCAATATCAGTATCCCATGCTGGGCTTTGCCATTGTTTTGCTTAAAAATTCAAGTATCCTGGGAACAGCATTGTCCACCTGTGTAGGATACCTCCATTTTGATTTGTAATTATACTTTTAAACTAGCCTAGTTACTAGTGGCTTCTCATAAAGCTTTTTCGTGCATTCAAGTTTTAGTAATCTACCCCCATATCTTTCTCTTCCCCGCCCCCACTACATCATTGCTTAAACCTTTAGCCCACAGGGTCCCTCCACTTCCTTTCATATTACATGTGTTCTACTAGCTCTCCCAATTATATTTTTAAATGGTTTGCAAGACAGTGGGTTTTCATATGGCTATTTAATAGGCATTTCCTTTAGTCCAACCCTCTCCCCCTACTCCTTTATTTTCCTCCATCTTCCCATAGCCCTTCATGTCCAAGTTTTTTTACCCTCAGTATTTCACCTCTCTGCTTTCCCTTTCTTATAACCTATTATACCCCCTCAATGCATCTGCACCCCTAAATGCCTTCTTCCTAGATTCCCTGCTTCTACTTTTGGTCCAAGTTAAATGATTTGAAGCTAGGATTCATACATGAGAAGGAACATGCAAATTTTATTTTCCCAGCCTGAATTACTATACTCAGTCTAATTTTTCCAGTTCTATCCATTACCAGAAAATCACATGATTTCATTTGTTTTTAGAGCTGAGCAATATGTAATATTCAGTTGTATTCAAAAGTAAACAGTTGTTCAGTTAATTTTCATTCATATCTTGAGGAACTTCTAAGATGATTTGATTTCTTTGCTATTGTGAATATGGCAGCAATGAACATGGATGTGCAAGGATCTCAGAAGCAGAGTTAGATTCCTCTGGATGCGAGCCCAGAAGTGGTATAGCTGAGTCATGTGGTGGTTCTGGTTCTGGTTTGGTGTCTTAGTCACTGTTCTATTGCAGTGAAGAGACACTGTGATCAAGAGAATTTACAGAAGAAAGCATTTAATTGGGGGCTTGCTTCTAGTTTCAGAGGTTTTGTTCATTGTAATCATGGTGGGGAATATGAGAGCATTCAGACAGGACTGGAGCAGTAGCTGTACATCCTGATCTACAGGCCAAGAAGAGACTGATCATGTCACTGGCTTTTGAAACCTCAAGGCCCACCCCCAGTGACACTCTTCTTCAACAAAGCCACACCTCCTAATCCATCTAATCTTTTCAAACAATTCCACTTCCTGCTGACTAAGCATTCAGATATATGAGCCTATAGGGGCCATTCTTATTCCAAACCACCACACTTGATTAGAAACATGAAGACTCATTTCAACAGTGGTTGCACTAGGTTACCCTCCCACCAGCTGTGAATAAGTTCTCCCCCCTTTTCATACCCATATCAGCCTATTAAAACTCATTTTCAGTGATGAACTCTGTGAATTGGCCATGTCTATCATCAAGCAAATAGTTGTGTTCCATTAACTTGGTCTTATGCAAAGTACTTAACAAAACTAGAGACCAGATGGAGTGCATGATATGCAATCACATTGAAAGGGAGAATGTATATAAAACATACTATAGCAAAACCACCTTAGCAACCTTAGAAAGGTATCTGAATTTCAAATGGAGTAAGCATAATGGTTTATGCCAGTATGCATCTGAAACAATTCTGATGTTTGAGCAATAAAAATTTAAAATGAATATAATCGACAATACATTTAAGGAATACACCATATCAATTACTCAAATCAATTTCCACAGTTTTTGTTACATAAGTTATATAAGCAGATTACATGAAATTAACTCCAGAAATGGACATTAACCTTTTCATTCAACAGTGAGTTTCTAATAAGAGACAATCATTTGCTTGGCACAAGAAGAAAAAAATGATCATGAAAACTAGGCATGCTCTAGCCCTACCTTACGAGGATGGAGAATTTAGTCAGCAATCAATCCTCATGAAATTTCAGAACAGAGGAAGTACTTGACATTCTGGTTTAAACACATGATACCACATTTGCTCTAACGTTGATGTTGAAAAGTTTGCCTGAAATAAAGAGGTTGAAGGTAGATCTGAAACAATAGTAGATGTTAGGTGAGTATGGGGAGAAGAAAACAATATTCTTGGCAGAAAGCTCAGTGGAGTTGGAGGAGCAATCTGTGTGCACGGCGTGGAAGTAGCTCCATGTGGTGCTATGGAGAACAGAAAAGCGTGGGAAATGACAAAGCTGCAACAGAAGAAGACAGGGACCAAAGCTTGCCAGGACTTCTGGGTTCCAAGCATGTATCTCTATCTTACGATTAATACGGACTCACAGAATCCTTGTAAGCATGAGTTTGGTGTGCTTGCTAGCGGTGTCTACATTGCCAGATGCTGTATTGACACTCTCCTTCTGTCTTGTGTGGCTTCCCAGTGGCATTAGCGTTTGTTTTGGCTTCTCTGACCACTGTCTCTTGTCAGCTTCCAAAACATCACCTACACACTGTCTTTAACCCCGATTGGCTTTTTCACAGCAGGTTTCATATTGGCTCTTCCTTATCCACCTAACATTTAAGGATTTCTAAGAACTCAGTGTTGGCCCCTTTCTGCTTTCCTGAGTGACTCACACATTTGCAACTTAAGCAGTCTTCCATGTTGACACATAGATTTACATCATGCTTTTACACCATGTTGACACATAGATTTACACATCTTGCTCTTGGCTTTCAAAGTTGCTGCATAGTACTTTGGCTAACGTTTATCTGTTCTCAATTGTTTAAATCTTTTATCATATAGCTTGTTGCTGCACTAGTTTTAAATGCAATATTGCATCTGTCTCTGGGCTGTTTCATGCAGATTCTCTCACAGTTTACTGTCAGCAGCATCAGCCAGTGTCAAGTCTCTGGAATTAAATTTACTGCTGCATTCTTGACAGCCCACAGATTGACTTGGCAGTCTCCATCCATCCTTTCTTTAAACCTTCCTCAATTCTCAGTCCTATCGACAAAGGTACCAATATACACACAGCAACTTTTTCCAAAAGAGAAAAGTTTGCATTTTATTATTTGATTCATGAACAAGTCCTTTCTCTCTGTCTCAGACACCTGTTAATTCTGCCATTTCCACCTGGAACGCAATAGTACTGTTGACAAAGCCTTTAAACTAATCTTCATACTTCCATCTTACATCCCTTCCATTGCCATTCCAGGGAGTAAATTAGTCTTCTATCAACACAAATAGGGTTATATTAAATCTTGTTTAAAACATATCCATATTATCTATGTTTCAATTGATGAAAATTCATCCTCAATGAGTATTACTCAACCCATTTAATTATGTCTTCCATATTTCCCATACTGTGCCCTGAACATGCTGGCCTTTTACTGTTCCTTTACATGTTATTTCCTACTTATTTTACATTGACCACCTGGGAACATTCTTTAATCTACATATTTACGTCCTCATAAAGATTTTCCACTTCAGAGCTTTGTTAATTTTCTTCAAACCTGGTGATGTATTCATTTCTGTTTCTGCATACCTGTCTTCTTCATTATAAACCTGACTTGTAGTTAGTAGACTGTGATATCTAATCAGTGGTGGTTAGTATAATGTTTATATGTAAAATCTAATGAATGAAGGAAGGAACCAGTGTTCAGACTTACACACAGCTGGATTTATACAAAATATTGGAGCTGATTGGAGTAGAGGCTGTCAGGATGGTGGAGAAGCTTGTGCTTGCCCTACAGGCAAAGTATACTAATGGAAGCGATGTTGCTTCATGAATGAACCAATTGTCACAATTACAGATTGAATAAACATTATTATCAATGAACAAAATATTATAGGAGAACAAAACAGGAACTACCTTCATACCTTTATTATTTGAAAAATGCACATCTTAAATTCTGACATTTTATCATTTAAAGACTTCTGTGCTGCAGCTGGTGAAATGTCTTGTGGGTTTAGATCACTGACTGTTCTTTTAACAAGATCCAGGTTCAATACCAGAGCCCATATGGCAGCTCCCACCTGTCTATAACTACAATTCTAGGAGACACAACTCTCCCTTCTGGCTACTGTGGGCCCTGTAAACCATTTATAATACATAAAAAAAGGAAATACTTTAAAAAGAAATGGGTTAAAAAATGCCTCTCTACTGAGCAGAGAAGTCTCCCTTATTGGATAAACCCACTCTCCTGTCTTTGTGTCTAATGAAAATACAAATAAAAAATTCAGTCTACTGGGGGCCAGAGAGATGGCACAGATGGTAAGGGCACTAAACAGTCTTCCAGAGGGTCAGGGTTTAATTCCAAGTACCCACATGATAACTCACAACCAATTGCAACTCTAGTTCCAGAGTTCTGACACCTTCTTTTGGATTCTGGTACATCAGGCACACATGGTGCACAAAAATACACTCATGAAAACTAGCATTTGACTTCCAGTTCCATTGAAAAGGAGGAAAGGAAGTAGATGCCAATAGAGGAACAAGATTTTCCCTCAGACCTTATCCTACCATCTCCTTTTTTCAAATTGGACAAAGGCCTTTTACAAAGGGAGAGGTGAGGTGACAGAGTGGAGACAGCTGTGAGATTGAAGTGTAAAACTGTGGGGGAGGGGGCACACAGAACTACAACTTTGTGACAATGACTCTCTGTGCTATGAGGTGCAAACAGGAGAGTTGGTGTACTTTTCTGGCCAATGTGAAGACACTGTTGATTACAAGATGTATCCTGATCTAGCAATGTTCAAATATGCTTTAGAGCGCAAGTGAGTCTCCCAGATGAATGAGATGTCGCGTCACAACACAGAGGAAGCAGGAAAGCAATATGATTGTTTTTGGTTTGCTCAAAATAATAGCTCCTTCCAAAATGATAATATCAAAATTTAAAATTCCAAACAGCAGTCATACGGATGCTCCAGGTTGTAAGACAGAACCTTGTGAAGGCAGAACTGTTCCATGAATCCTGGTTTGGACTCCACTAGAGTGAATCCAGTGTAACTAAATGAAATAAGACCAGAGCTAAAGACTTATGAGCATGCATAAAGTTGAGATTATATGAACCCAGAATTTAAATTTATTTTAAGTTTCAACAAAGAGAGTTTCAGCATCTCAACGCCATAATTTGCTACTTTGACTAACATCTAAAGCACATTTAAGAGACCCACCCTCTATTCTAATTTGCCTGAACTTTGCAGCTTATAAGCTCTAGTTCCCCTAGTTTTAGGAGCAATATGGAATCTGTCTCTCAGGCTAGCAAAATGGGCTTTTGGATGCGGGTTAGCTACTTTTCATTCTTTTTAATAGCAACAGCTTCTTAGATGCTTAGAACAGATTAAATTTTGTGACTAGAACAACTTTTTCCCAATAGTTTATACCATTCTTAAAATTCAGATTATTTAATTCATCACCAATGTCTTCCTGATGTTACTCCCTAAACATATCTTGAGTTTGTCATTTTCTCTAAATTTTTAAGTATTTTTAATATTTTATATGCATTGGTGTTTTGCTTACATGTATGTTTGTGTGAGGGTGTCAGATCTCCTGGAGATGGAGTTATAGACTGTTGTGAGCTGCCAAGTAGTTGGTGGGAATTGAACCTGGATCCTCTGGAAAACAGCCAGTGCTTTTCCACCACTGAACCATCTCTCAAGTCCATTTCTCACATCTCTTAAGCAGTAAAAATGCCCCTCCCACCCCAGCAAGCTTGCTAACATTAATTATTCTCACTTTGCAGTGCATTCTCCATGACTTTCTTAAAAAAAAAAAAATCACACCCTGAACTTAACCTTCCCAGTGGATTTAGTATTGCTCTTCCCCAACTTCTGAAGCTCCCAATCTCACAGTCTCTAAGGTCCTTCATCCTCTTCTCGTAGATATTGGCTCAACCTAGTTTTAACCATGGTCTTCTCAAGATAAAAGAGTTCACATACAATGTCTGTCTGCCTTAAAACCCTGCTTTCTTCCTTGTATCCTATGGCTACCTAAGTTCTTTGAAGAAATCAAAGATCCTACCAGTGTTTGTCCAGTGAAATTTTTGTCTTCTTTCACAGTACTTGTTATGTTTTTAGTAACTATTTAAATGATTCTATATTTTCTGCAAAACTGTACCCTCTGTAGAGATTGCTCCCCTAGCCCCCTTCTGAAATGAATTGTAGTCATGCTCTGTAGTGATGAGTGGAGAGACAGCCTAATGTTTCAGCAGAACCTAGTGCTCCCATAACTTTCTTACGACCACAATATAGAGAATACTTTTCCTAGGAATAAAGTTTGATTTAATTTGAATTACAGGAAAACAAAGGAATGAGTTCATTTTGAACACCTAATTCGAGATGACAAAACTCTACCTTCTACACATATTTAATTTGGCACCTTTCTTCTTCCTGTTTACAAAGACAAAATCATTTTCTACATCTATTCAGGAAGAAGTGAGCATGTAAAACCTGAACTATCTTTGACAGATATAATTCTGTTTCAGGGAAGGCTTTTTTACCCTAAGTACCGTCAATACTGCCTTCCGGAATAGTATGATTTGCCAGACATGGTAGAAGCTTGTTTCTCTTACAGAATAATCTGAAGTGGTGTCCGAGGGTTGACAGCAAATGTCTTCACACGCAAGGATTCTGTCTGTTCCATTCCAGCTATTTTATTCCCTGGGTCTTCTGCCTTTCATGGCAGGAGGAGAAGTTACACAGATAAGTCGACACAGGGATAAAAAGCCTTGGCAATCAAGGACATGCATCCCTTTGCCACGTAGTCTACTGACAATAACCACTCACGTTGTCAAAACCTACGATGTCTGTCTTAGTGCAGGCATCCTCCAATGACACTGTGATCCAAAGCAGGCAGTAAGTCACGGTAAAGTACCCATTTTATCATTTCCAATCCACAGTCTAGAGAGCACGGGCTAACCCATAAGCCAGCTCTCAGTTCCACCTCTAAAATGTCTATCAGTTTCACCTGTTTCTTCACGTTTCCACCGCCATCCGGTCTAGCTATCACTGGTCCTCTGCAGGACTCACTCTAACACGTCTCTGTGCTCACCCTTGTTCTTGGCTTCATGATTCACAGTACTGCGACTGAACGTTGCTCCCTGGCATTAAGTGTATCCCAGTTTGGGCTGGAAACTATTTATCAGTTCCCAGAGGGCCCTGCGGGCTCCTGTCTTATCCTGCTCTCAGCCCTGGTCCAAGCACAGCTTTTACTGTAGCTTCTGCCCGTCCACCTTGAGTTCATCGTTACCTGATTCCATGTGCTGAATTCAGACAGGCCTCTGGCATCCCTACCTTTTGTCTCCGGGTCTTTTTCATAAAGTCTTTCTGGACCCTCCTTTTGGAGGTAGATCCGCAACTCTCATTCTCTACTTTATCTCAAGCCCTTGTCTCTATCTTACCATTTTTTTAAGTCCATTTATTTGCTCACTTTTCATCTGATGCCCCTTGAATATAAGGGTCAGGTCTTGCTTATTTTGTTCACCTTCGTATATTTTATACAGGGAATAGTACCTATCTTCTGGGAGGTGCCTGATAAATTCCTGTTGGCAAAGGAAAGAATGGGATATGTATATTCAAATATATAAATGAGCACATGAATGAATAGTGTATTTGTTTTTCCTATGTGAAGAATCTTAAGTGTAAATAAATACAGTTTTTGGAGGTATTAAAACAACATTGTGCTCTTTAGAGATCTCATATCTTTAAGTCGGCTTGCCTTCCTCACTACAAAACTCCTATATCTGGGTTGCTCATAAAGAGCAATTTATTTTTTTTCTTAACACAGTTTCCTCAAGTGAAGAAGTTCATATTGCCTTACAGTATTAGATCTTAAATGAAATGAAATGCCATGTCAAGAGTCTAGCAGAGTGTTTCTAATGTGAAAGAAGCGTAGGACACGTCTATTCTCAGAGAATGTAGCCTGCCATCCAGACCTTTGCAAGGTGCAGCAGCCACCAGCACATCTTAATTCTTTGCTTGGGTTTGTGATTCAATTGTTCCTGACCATTAAACCACTTAAAGCCTTTGCCTCTTCCTAGTTAGAAAAATAATTTGCAGCCATATCTTCTTCAACTTGTGGCCAGAGTCACTTCTGCACTTTAGGAGTGACAAATGGGTAAAAAAGTAAAATGCTAACATTTTCAGCTAAGATTCCAATCCAGTTCCCAAATATTGCAAACCATAATTTAACTCTTTTAAATAAAGGAGTTTAAACCTCATCTTTTCTAATCTCTATTTAGTATGCTAGTAAGCGTTATAAGATCTTGAGGACTATAGTCCCACTGTCTAGAATGCCTGTGTATGACTCTGGTGTTTGGGTTGATGGTTGGACCCTCACATACAATCAATCAGTTGGCTCTTGACACATTTCAAGACTTTTCAATGTCTCCTTTCATACTGCTTTGCTTGTTTGTCTCTGAAATGAGCAAGCATTGTTTCTCTACCACAGGAAGCGACAGAGGGGTGGACAGAAGCCTGAGTGGAGCACAAGGAATGAGATCAGGGTGAGAGCAAGACGGACAGGCAGGAGAGAGCAGTGAAAAGTCATGTAGAACCCAACGTGAACCCAGGACCAGACTGGAGCTCATAGGACCCTTTGGACTCTGCTAAAGAGTTTAAGCTTCCCTTAACTTTCAAGTCCAAATTTTAAACAGATGAGATGCCAGGAAACAGCAGACTTACCTACATTTTAAAAACTCTCAATCACCTAGGGATGGGACTCATGAAGACAAGAGCAAGGAGGGCACTGAGTGAGACTCTAAGAAAGGACTGAAAAGAGCATGCTTGTCCACCTCTGAGACCAACTCATCACTATTGTCCATTAAAATTAACTGTATAGCCTGGTAACTTTTCACCAAGAAATAAGGTTTTCTATCTTTTGTCTTCATATTTTAAGAAATTTGTGGTTGATGCGTTCATTTTCATTAATATTCTCAATCCACCTCCTTTACTTGCCTCTCCCATATTTTTTCCCTATGTCTTTTGGTATGGTGGCATTGTATTTTAGGGCCAAAGAAAGCTGACCTTCTTACTTGCTAATGAACACACTGTCCAGTTATAACAAGTCAGAGCAGACACAGCCATGAAACCTACTTTCACTTTTATTTTCTCTATGATTTTGTACGAAGTTTTAGTCTTCCTTTAAAAAATATCTTTAAATGCTTTATTTTAAATTTTCCCTATTAGCTCATATTAATCAAGAATTTTGCATATCTTTTCACTAGCAATCAGTTTTTTTGGTCTGATATGACTCAGTTATCAACATGTGGGAAGGTCCTCTTTAAAATTATATTTATGAGTACACATTATACTAAAATCTAACAGCAGATATGGTTTCTAAGTTTTTTCACTAGAATTGGATCCCAAATGAAGTTCTTTGTTTCTAATATAAATCTCAAAGAAAAAAGATTTGCCCTCTGTCTCACCTGATTGTTTTTCACAGCTGGTCACTCTTTGAGTAAACATCCCTATGCCTCTCTCACTTTTCCTGGTTTTGGAACAAGGCCTTACAGAGGACTGTATCGCTGAGATCTAAGCCCATTAGAAGAAAGGTCTTTCCTGGCCAGAGGCGTTGGTTCTACAGTGGGAACACATGCCAGTCGCTGTAGAGGAGCTGTTTAGCTAGTATTCTGAGAAAGAGACTCTTCCCACCCACTCCACTCCGTTTTTTTCTGGACTGAAAATTGCAAAGCTAAGAAAGCATGTATTGGGGACCTCTCTACCAACCACATAGATTCTTCGTCTCAAACTAAAATATTTTAAATTCAAGCCAAGAGATATGGAAAATTAAGGTATTTTGTGCGAACTCACACCTACTTGTTACCTAATGATGTCCTGAAATGGCTTATATTTAAGAAACAAATTGTTTGTTTTCTCAAATTAAAGCAAGCAGCCCAGATTTTGTAATAGCAACAACACATAGTGGAAGACTTCCTCCCTCTAGAATAGTTACGTATTTACTCTTTGAGGGATGTTTTCTGGCATTGGTCACAGGACTTCAGGGCACAAAACCCAAGCCGAGAGAAAGTCACACTGACCAACATCTCACTCTTTAGAAGTGAAAACAGACTCATAAGCCAACAATTGAAGGGTGGTGTGATTGACATGTAATGGTGTTGTGGCTTGAAGGAGGAAGTGATCAGGGATGCTTGAGGGAGTGGGTTGAGTGAGCAGAAGGTGCAGAGAACAGACGAGAGGGTGGGGCCAGCAGTTGGTGTCCAAGTGTGATGGGTGTGGCACGGTAAGGGAAAGGCCATGAGACTGTGTAGGAAGCAGAAGCCAAAGATCCACATTGGCAGCTTAGTGGGAGGAGACGTGGAAAACCTCTCCGAGAGCTTGAGAGCCCGGGGCTTACAGTGATATTCGTAAGAGACAGTTGTTACAGATGAAGGTAAAATAAAATTTTTTTAAATGATTTTCTTTCGGTTTTCCATATATGCTACCAACTTGTTTCCATTTTCCATTAAAAAATATTTTCTTTTTTTGTCTTTGTATTGTGATGTTTCAAGAAAATTTTGGTTGGTGTATTCATTCTCATTCCTATTCTCTCTCTCTCTTTCTCTCTCTCTCCCTCTCCTCTTCCTCCCTCTCTCCTCCCTAACCCCCTTATTCTTTCCTCCAACACCAACTTTCTTTTTCTCTGCCTTTTGTCCATGCACTGAGAATGTGTGGAGTGCCATAAAATCCCAAGAGGGAGTGGCAAGTGGAGCTGAGATGTGATCAACAGAGTCGCTGGAAAGCAAGGGTAAGGAAAGAATTCTTACACCTAAAACCCATTCATTTGTATGGCCAGTTTCCACCACAATGCTCTGTCCAAGGGGTCTCCCTTCAATGCATGGTGTAGGAGGAGACATCTTGGCCCAGAAGATGTCAAGCAGTGGGTGGAGGGCTCTTTGTAGCTCTCTGCAAGTGTCGCTCTGCCTTCTGATGTGGGCGGAAATGATCTCAGCCTGCCATGCTCCCCTGGTTTCACCCTCTAGCTGGGTGGCACAGCTGCAAAGCATGTGCTGTGAACCTTGTGAGCTCACAGTGAGCGACGCTGGGCCACAGCTATGGCAGAAGCTGAGGAGCATGTGAAACCAGAAGCTTGGTGGCCTTAGCCCTAGGAACATGGGGTCTTCTGTGTTACCAGAGCCTTTCAGGCCCTCAATGCTAAGGACCTTGGAGCAGCAGGTTCAGAGGTGTCTGAACCCTTTGAGATGAAGTTAACAGCTTCCACAGTGCTGCAGGCAGGGGTGAGAAGAACCCACGCTCACAGGAAGTCAGTGGTTCCCTTTTTTAACACTACCTGCCCTGAGCTCACCCTTCTTCACTGCCCTTCCTGGCTCTTTGCATTAGACAGGGAAGCTGAGCTGTGCTCTGCTGTCCCATGCCCTGGCTGAGACTTCCTTCCAGGAACCTGGAGGATGTGGGGTTGCTGGAGAAGGAAGGAGCAGATGGGTTGCCCAGCACCCAGTGAGGCTGAGGATCAAGTTTACAGCTGTGTGGACTTTGCTCAATGCCTGGGTTAGAGTTCCCCTGGGGGTTGTGGTGGAAGTGAGTTGCAGAAGTGTAATTCCTTCCGCATGGCAACAGCTCAAAGTTCACATGCATATTACAAGCACATCAGGGCCAGAGGCTCCTCCCAGACAGGGGAGGCCTCCTCCCCTACTCAGACTCAAGCCATACCAGCCTATCTATATCCTCCCCAATTGATCATTTCAACTCCAATAAGAGATTGGGCATGTTCAAGGTGATATGGCCATAGACCCAGCCTCATACAGGGTCATACTCATTTAAATGTAGAAGGCAGAATTTGAGAGCACCTGGAATGGATAGAGAATTTGCACTCTACCTGGAGATATATGTGAAAAGAAAGAGTTTTGGCCTCGTTACAGGAGATTAGTTGTTTCTGTCATGGCAGCAAGATAAAAAGAAAAAAAAATGAGTGTGTGGAACTACATGGTCTAAGTGCATTTCCATCCTGGCCACCAGGCTAAATCCGTCTGTCTTGGTAGGTGTGCACTTGGATCACTGCTGATCCATGGGTGGATGCTCCCTGAGGCCCACGCTTGGTTGCTTTTACAGGTTGATTCCTTGATGCACAAAAACCTAGCCCAGTGGCTGGACAGTTAGATCAGCAGTTTCGAGTGTTTACTGCTCCGGGAGAGGACCTGGGTTCAGTTCTCAGGACCCGCATGACAACTCACAACCATCTGTAAAATTGATGCCCTCTTCTGACCTCAACAAGCATCAGGCCTGCTTGTGATGTACATATGTGCATGCAGACAAAACACTCATGAAATAAAAATAGATGAATCTTTTTTAAAAAGTAAAGAACTGAGGCCACATCTTTGCTGCTATCAAGCCCTTGCCCTCCAGCTGCTGATCCCTGGCCACAGCTGTAAAAAGCTAAATGAGAATCTGCCTCTCTTGGAAGGAAGGACTCACCAGGACTTGTAGCTCCTCCCACCTCTGGAGAGAAGTAACTCAGTCTGCAGACAGTGTCATTCTGTCAAGAATGTATGGACAAAGAAATGAAGATAAAATTCTGTGACTTAAAAGTCATTTAACCATATTACTTGGCATTAAAAGAGTTGAGCTACCCAATTGTAATTAAGAGGATACTCCCCCTAGTTTTTGCAATTGGACTGTCTGAATGATTCATCTACATGTAAGACAATACTGAGGGATTTGTTTGAGGCATGCGGCACAGCTTGGGTGCCCTTTATCTGAAATGCTTGAGGCCTTTAGTACTTCAGATTTTCGGGAGCTTGACCTAGTGGGGTTCTGACCCTAGAGATCAGATTTAAGTATAAAGATGAGATCCATTTGCATTTAATGTCTTCCTTTTACATACAGACAAGGTGATTTGATGAGACAGTCTAGAGAATTATGTTCTCATCTCAGATCATTGCTGAGGTCATGTGTGGACTGCTTTGGATTTTTGGAACATTTCAAATTTCAAATTTTCAGATGCTGAATCTGGAATCATAATTACATGTGATGATGTGAATACCAAAGAACAGGGGTTGAAAACTTTGGGGGATGAAGTAACAAGAGGGGTTTAAAATGTTTCTGAGGAGAAAGGCCAAGAAGACTACATTAAAAGACAAATTTAAAAAAAAAAGGAGAGACAAAACGGCATCTCAACAGATATTAAAGATGCTATTAGCTGGTAAATGCAGAAGCAGGTATGGTGTGGTGTGTTAATGGTCACTATACTTCACTTTGCTCATCTGTTGAAACAAATGTTACAAAAACTTTTTAAAAAATAGTAAATTTAATAACCATGACATTTAACCTAGTAGACTGACCTTGTAATGAAAGTCTCATAAGCATTTGGTTTTATCTTCCGAAATACTGTATCATTCATTACTATTCAGTATGATTTGTTTAACACTCCATTAAGAAAGAGGACAATGCCAAGTGTCCTCACAGGTAAACTCACTCATCTTCCTATAAAATGGAAAAGTAAATTGATGTATGGAAAAAAGAAATTACCTAAAGGCCATACTACAAGTTCATGTTTAAATAAGAGTGCACTTGTATGTTTGTGAGAGAGTAAATACAAATGTATGCATAGAGAGATGTCCGCAGTATGTCCCCTACACCATCCACAGAGTCTGAATACAAGGTTGTCAGATGATATATTATTAGCTTTCTCATCACTGTGACCAAAACACTAGAAAGAAACAACTTAAATCGAGGGAGGATTTGTCTTGAAGATTCAATTCAACATGGTAAGGATGAGATGCAACAGAAGGCCAGGTGGTAGGAAAGGGTGACACAGCCACTCTCCTAGTTTCTTCCTCTGTCCCTTTTAAATGCTTCCAGCTCATGCAATGGTGTCACCCATATTTAGGGTGGGTCTTCCACCAAGCCTAGTCTTCACTGGAAACACTCTCATGTCCCAGAGGTATGCTTCAACAATTTCCTGAGATGACTCTAAATACAGTCAAGTTGACAGTGAAGATGAACCACGATAAGAAAGAGGATTGTCTTCTTTGTTACATCTAAAACATGATCTACATTTATATTAAAATGTGTAACGTAGGAAGTAAGTTCTGCTCCGTTTGAGAAACACATAAACATGATGCGGTCCAAAAACAGGCAGCATAACTGATCACTTCTCAAGAAAAAAGGCAACGACTCTGGCTACTGAGTAGCACCAGTTACAGGAAGTGTTCAGGCTGAAATAAAAACATTTGAACTTGAATTCAGTTTCTAAACAAAAGCACTTTTATTTGCCACAACTTGTGAATTTTCCATTGCTCTCTGTTGCTATGGCTTCTCTCTCTCTCTCTCTCTCTCTCTCTCTCTCTCTCTCTCTCTCTCTCTCTCTCGCACTCATTTTTAATTCTGTAGCTCCCTCTGTAATTCACAATATCTCAGCTACAGCTCCAATTCAGCTTCAGGTTCTGGAAAGCATGAAAATAGTTACTGAAATGATGCTACTGAAAGAGCTGAGGCCGGCAACAGAGCACCGCTGCTGGCAGCCCCTGGGATGCACGCCTTTCTGATATAAAAGGATGGTGGTCCTTGACAGAGACGTCAGCATCCACACGGCTGTCCATCAACTGCCCTAGCTTATTTATTTCTAGATTTCAACAGCCATGATAGGGATGTAGAGTATGCACACACCAGAGCAAGAGAGAAGGGAGACGAAAGATGGCAAGTGGGAGCATGTGAGGATAAATTCAGTTCTCCACATGTGGTATTACTGTCACTTCACAGGAGATTCCAAGAACTGCTTAAGAGTTTGGAGTTCACAAATAGCAGAAGGTGTACTGAGAAACAAAACCTACCCTTTCTGGATGGTATAGGAAAGATATTATACATCAATTCTAACACCACGATCTTGTTTTAACACTAACTACTTAGGAAATAACTTATGATAGTTCAAATAATTCCTGGTAGGACTACAAAATGGTCCTGATTTCTAAAATATTAATACAATGTTACATATTACATGAAATAGATATAGTGTCAAAACAGTGAAGAATATAAGGCATGATTAATTGATGCACATATGCTTAAGCTGCAAATTTCTCTTAATACCTACTCTATGTTAATTTATTGTGATTTTCTTATAGTTATTTAGCAAAAAATATATAATATTCACTAACATTAAACATAATTAAGATAAATATGGAGAAAGATGTAAAACATTAATAATAAGAACAAGAGTACTATGCCAATGCTTTGGTTCTTAGCTTCTGTATACTAAAGACTCATAAACCTTCTACACAATTATTTCCTTGAGAAAGGGAAATCATCACCAAAAAATGTAAAACTATCTCACTGTAGAGCTGGGGTTGTGGATTTCAAAGCAATCATTATAACTTATGGTTGCTATTTTGTTCATGCTCACATTGATGTGGCGGTATTATGGTTTGCATATAAAATGACCCCTTCAGGCTCCTGTGTCTGAACACTTGGTCACCAGCTGGTGGTGTCGATCTAGCAGTCGCTGGAACTTTTGAGAACATAGCTGTGCTACTTGCATCTCTCATTCCTGTAACAGGATTCCAGACACAAACAACTTCAATGAGAACGGGTGGTGCCTCTCTTATGATTCAGAGATACACTTCAGGCGGGTATGGTGCTTGGAGCACTGGTGATCTGTTCTAGTACATTCATTCATGTGCCAGTTAGGTCCTCTAGCTAAAGACTTCACAATCATCGGAAGCAGCACCCTCAGCTGGAGACCATATCTTCAAATGGTGGGAGACCCTACACATTTGAACGAGAAGAGTTCCCTGGTTAGTAAAAATAGCGGGAAAAAGTGGTTTCAGTGTCTGGTCCCTCATGAGCTCTGAGTCCTTTCTGCTGAGAGGACAACAAGCCAGATGGCAAGCTCCAGCAGCTGCCTGTCCTCCACCACAAGAACCAGAAGTCAGAAGAAATCTTTCCTGCAAAAGGTTGCTTCCACCATATTTGTCACAGTGATAAGTGAAGTAATTAAAACAGGCTGCTTTAATGTAGATTAGCTGACAGCATTTAAAAGTAAGAAAACTGAATTGGGCATGATGGTGTGTGCCTATAAAGGCAGCACAATAAGCTGAGCTGAAGTGTCATGGTTTCAAGGTCAGCTTGAATTATACAGAGTGATCCTTACACACACACACCACACACACACACACACACACACACAAAGTCAACAAGTCAGTGGGTTTAGGAAAGAGAAATTAATTAATTAATTAATTAATGCTATTTTCATATTTTTAGGTTCTCTTCAAAAACTAGAGGTTCACATTCTTAGCATGATAGTTAAAGGTGAGCAATTAATGGTCTTCCAATGACGCATCAATGAACTTCTCATTAAATAATTAAATATTAATGATATGTATATAGTATACATATAGAAAATGCAAATGTTATATTTGGTTAGGTAAATTTTTACAAAGTGAATGAAAAATTAGATTTCACTGTTAAAAAGCAAAAGAAAAACAAACAAACAAACAACTACCCAAATCAAGAAACAGAAGAAAATCAGCAGTTCCTGAGTCTCCTCCCCTACAGTCCTCCATCTTCATCCAGGTCGGAAACTCCCAAGAACAGTGCTGCTCTGGTCCCTTATACCATATGTGCTTTGTGCCTTTGAATGTTACATAAATAATGTCTGCTTTCTTGACTTCTACCATAATCTACTGTGTTTCAGAGCTTCATCCATGACACACTATGTTTTGGCATCTTGGTCTTTCTGGTTGTAATATAAAGTTCCATTCACGAACATGTCCATTTATTCTTTTGGGACACATCTGTTTTTGTTCTTGTTTAGGGATATGGTATACAATGCAGCTATGGATGGTCCCATGTTTAGTTTTTGGGAAACCCATAAACAACTTCTTGTGGGATTTGCCCATTGGTAGAAATTTTGGGTCATGTGGTATGTATACACTCAGCATGATCTTGCTAATGCATGCATAGAGAAATGTAGAATGCCTGAAAGGCTACAGGGTCTTACTGATGGTATTCTGCCTTACCTTCCTTGTTTACATACATTAAAGAGTATTAGGGCCTTTGATCATAGCCATTCTTGCAGGCATAAGATGGTATCTCAGAGTTGTTTTGATTTGCATTTCCCTGATGTTGAACATTTCTTAAGTGTCTTTCAGCCACTCCATTGTTGAGAATGCTCTGTTTAGATTTGCACACCATTTTTAATTGGATTATTCATATTTTGATGTCTAATTTCTTGAGTTCCTTATTTATTTTGGAGATCAGTTCTCTGTCTGATGTGGGGTTGGTGAAGGTCTTTTCCCATTCAGTAGGCTGCCTTTTTATCTTATTGACTGTGTCCTTTTCTTTACAGAAGCTTCTCAGTTTCAGGAAGTTCCATTCATTTATTTTTGCTCTCAGTGTCTGTGCTATTGGTGTTATATTTAGGAAGTGGTCTCCTGTGCCCATGCATTGAAGGCTACTTCCCACTTTCTGTTCTATCAGGTTCATACTAATAATAGCTTATTCTGGAGAGGATGCGGAGTAAGGGGAACACTTCTCCATTGCTAGTGGGAATGCAAACTTGTACAACCACTCTGAAAATCAGTATGGCGCTTTCTCAGAAAATTGGGGATTAACCTACTACAAGACCCAGCAATACCACCCTTGGGCATATACCCAAAGAATACTCAACCATACTACAAGGAGATTTGTTAACTATGCTCATAGCTGCATTATTCATAATAACCAGAACCTGGAAACAACCTAGATGCCCCTCAGTTGAAGAATGGATAAAGAAAACATGGTACATTTACACATTGGAGTATATTCAGCGGTAAAAAATAATGACATCTTGAAATTTGCATGCAAATAGATGGAACTAGGAAAAAAACCACCCTGAGTGAGGTAACCCAGACCCAGAAAGATGAGCATGGTATGTACCCACTCAAATGTGAATACTAGCTATAAAGCAAAGGGTAAGGAGCCTATAGTCCATGACCCCAGGGAAGATAAGTAACAAGGAGAGCCCTAAGAGAAAGATACATAGATCCCCCCAGGAAAAGGAAATAGACAAAATCTTTTGAGAAAATTGGAAGCGTGGGGGTGGGGGAGAAAGGAAGGAGGAAGGGGTAATAGGAGGGGAGGAGAGAGGAGAGCCAGAAGTAACGGGACGGTCAAGATGGGAGAAGAACAGAGATGGAGAACAAATAAAGAGATATCTTGAGGGAGCCATTATGGGACTAGCAAGAATCCTAGCACTTGAGAAATCCCAGGAATCCACAAGAATGCCCCCAGCTAAGATGCTAAGCAATAGTGGAGAGGATGCCTGAACTGGCCTTGCCCTGTAGATTGTAGTCAGGTTGATAACTATCTTAAATGTCATCATAGAACCTACATCCAGCAACTGATGGAGGCAGATGCAGAGAACCACAGAGGAGTATTGGGCTCAACTCCCAAAATCCAGTCAAAGAGATGGAGGAGTGAGAATATGAGCAAAGAGATCAAGACCATGATGGGGATGTCCTCTGAAACAGCTTATTTGAGCTAATGGAAGCCTTCCAACTCTGGCCTGACAGTGAGGGAACCAGCATAGGACCAAACTAGGCCCTCTGAATGTGGGGTGACAGTTGTATCGCTGGGGCAGGCTGTGTGGCCACTGGCAGTGAGACAATGATTTATCCCTACTGCTCATTCTGGCTTCTGGAACTCATTCTCTCTGGAGGGATACCTTGCTCAACCTCTATATAGTGGGAAGAGACTTGGTCCTGCCTCAAAGCAATGTACTAGGCTTTGTTGACTCCCATGGGAAGTCTTACCCTCTCTGAAGAGTGGATGGGAGATGGGATGGGGAGTGGAAGGGGGAAGGGGGAGGGAGCAGGAGGAGGGAATGGAGTGGAAAATGGATTTGGCATGTAAAACGAGAAATAATAGGTTTTTTAAAAAAGTAAATTAAAATAAAAAATTAATCTTAAAATAAAAAAGGAGTCTTAGGGTCACTGAGATTTCTATCTGCATTTCCCCTAATGAAGAGTAAAGCTGATTGCTTTCCATTAGCCTCTTGACCATTCCCATATTCTCTTTTATAAAATGCCTGGAAAAGTTTTCTGTCCCCCAACCCCCTTTGAGTTATCATTGCTTATCTGGTTGACTCATAAACCTTCTTGTATTTCCTTACTATAAAGTTTTATTTTATAAATAGCCTACTATGCAACATGAGGAAGGAGAGAGACAACACCATAGGTTCCAAAGGTTAATTTGCCACATAAACAGATCAGTGATGGATCAGGGCTTCAGGACAAGGACTCGGGAGCCATGTTTCTCCTGACAGCCATGAGCAAGGCCAGAAGTGGGCTTTATAAACATAAAATTCACAAACTTCCGTTGCCAAGTTTCCAACAGTCAGGATTTAGAGATTAGGAGCTTCCTTGAATGTTCCATCATTGCCAATCAATATACAATTCAGGCCTTTAGGTCCAACCAATCAGATTCATTCATTCTCTCTGTTGTGAGGAACAGCCATGATGTTTCTAGAGAACTAAAGATGTATAACAACTATTTCTATGGTGTAGGGAGGAGGTTGGTCAGCCATTGCAAGATTCTCAGCTCCCCTAGGGCTTGGGAACCTGAACTTTGTTTCTTTCACCCTGCACATAAAATTGAGTCTGAAGTCAAAATGGCAGTACTCAGGCCAAGGCGATTTTGCTTGCTCCCTTCATTTTGACTCATTGCTGTTAAGTTTCCTCCATGGAGCCACTTGGTTTCTCACACAGCCATCATACATTTTGGTGGACACAAGCTCTCTATTTGCCCACGTGGCATCCACAAGCTCTGCGCTGCTTTCTTCTCGGCCACCTGCTGTTTAACCTTATCCATTCAGGTCTACAGTCCATCTAGAATTGATCTTCATCTAGAGTTGAGGTCAGGCATTTCCCCACATGAATATCAAACCGAAAAGCATCATTTATTTTAAAAATCATCTTTTGAAGACAGATAGATAGCTCTACAGTTAAGAGCATTTTCTGCTGTTGGAGAGGACCTGGATTCAGCTCCCAGCACCCCGTGGCAACTCAAAACTTTCACATACCTCCAGGTTTGAGGAATATAGTGCCCTCTCCTGGTTCCCATGGGAAAAAGATATTAACTCAGCACACTCGCATGTATCCAGGCAAAACACTCATACACATGAAAATAAAAAAAAAGTTTGTAGAAAAGATCCTTTACTCTAGTAAGGGGTGGTGTCACAATGATTGTCATCTTCACTGTCAACTTAATGGGACTGAGAAAAACTTAGGAGATGAGCAAGTAGCATCTCTGGGTGTTTCCTAACTAAACGGGAAACATTTGTCCTGAATGTTAGTGACACCGTCATATAGACTAGAGCCCAGATTTAACAAAAAGGGAGAAATGAAAGATCCCACAAGGGCAGACATCCTCCTCTTCTATATGGCCACCAAGATATGAATGGTTCAGTTCTGTCTTTCAGTCCTTTCTATAATAGTCTGAAAGCTCAGTGCCAGGAGTCTGTCTTTCTTTCTTTCTTTCTTTCTTTCTTTCTTTCTTTCTTTCTTTCTTTCTTTCTTTCTTTCTCTCCTTTCTTTCTAAAATGTTTGTTTGTTTGTTTGTTTATTTATTTATTATGTATACAATGTTCTGTCTGTGTGTATGTCTGCAGGCCAGAAGAGGGCACCAGACCCCATTACAGATGGCTGTGAGCCACCATGTGGTTGCTGGGAATTCAACTCAGGACCTTTGGAAGAGCAGGCAATGCTCTTAACCACTGAGCAATCTCTCTAGCCCCCTCTTTCTTTCTTTTTTTGACAGCATATACAGCTAGTGTTTTATTATAGCAATAAGAAAAGCAGTGTCGGCTCCTTTACTATAAAGTATGTGGCAGTTTGTTTGGGTTTCCTTTATGTTATACTCAGTACTCTGGTCAGTTGATCTTGCCATACACCAATACCACACAGCCTTAATTACCATATATTTTGGGGGGAAAATCAATATATTAAAATATAAGTCCTCTGGTATGACTGGTCTTTGGGAATGCAGTGGCTAACCTTGATCCTTGCATTTTTGTATGTGTTTCAGAAATATCTTGCCATTTTCCAAATGTATCTTCTGGAATCTTGACTGAGAAGGCATTTGATATACAATCTTGAAGACAACTCTTACCTTTATCTTTCAGATCACTAATATAATGTACACCTCAGTTTGCATTCGTCTTTCTTAGGAATGCTTTGTGCTTTGATTATAAACACCTTGAACATTTTTATTAGATGTATTTTTGAATTGTTAATATTTTATTCTATAATAAATTGAGTTATTTTAGATTCTAATTTTCTATTATTTTGTAGTTGATATAAAGTAGGAAAATTGGATTTTTAAAATAATAACTGTAGTTTTCTATGTATATTGCCATACACCCTACACTCATGGCTTTTTTCTTTTATTTCTGTTTTGTTTTAGTTATCTAGGATCTGCCTCCAACAATTTATGGAGAAAATTCAATATTATTTCTTTTATAATTGTACCTGTCATACTGTTTTGAATATCAACTCATCTGGTTGTGAAATTTTATCTTTTTAATTCACTATTTTTTAAATAATAGATGTTTGTTTGTTCTGAATTTGTAGAAATGTGACCAAGTGATCTCTCTATGTATGAATGTGTGTGTGTGTGTGTGTGTGTGTGTGTGAGTGTGTGTGTGCGCTCACACGTGCACACGTGTGTGCATGCAAGTCTTTTATTTGGGGGTCAATTGAATTGAATATTTTTGAATACTAAATAGTCTTTCCATTCTTGGATCAAAATCTGAAATTAGACATGATATATTATGTTCAGTGTATTCTTTTTAAGTGTCTTTAACAGTTTTCTTATTGGCTTTACATTATTTCATACTTTTACCCTCTTGGAAACGAAAAAGCGTTTTGAAGAGGCTGTTACCTCCTAGCTGTTCCTGGCACAAGTTTGTATACTGCTACTGCTTTTTCTCACAATAAGACAGTGGGGAAAATGCAGTATTTTCCTCACCTTTCGCAAAGAACGCAGCTTTATGCTTCAATAACAAAGAAAAGATTCAAAAAAGAAAACAATATATACAATCAAAGTTTTACAATTCATAAAAGCCTTCACTCAGGGGAAACTGTGGTGTTTTGTTGTTGTTGTTGGCCCTATGATAAAAAAATAGTTTAAATATGGAGCAACGTAATCAAACAACGAGATTGGCCCTATTGGTGATGGAGCTGATGTGAGCACCCAGTGATATTTCTCAGATGCTTTCTGGCTTCTCTGTAATAGGCCTTTCCTCTAGGTATATGGCACAACATCTGTCACACAAGGGTCTTATGACCTACTTTTAGAAGAAGTAGGTCAGGTAGTGATTTTTCTAGGTTTCATGGCTGGCTTGGAGGGAGAAAGAGAGACGAGAGGTAGAAGAGAAGGGTGGAGAAGGTCAGAAGCATCTTGCTTTCTAGGCTGTCTTGTCTCCCTTAGCTTAAAAATGCTCAGTGAGCCCTGGCACCATGCTTTGATGTATTGTGTCCTGAGCCCTGACAACAGAAGCTGTCTTTGTCTAAGCGATGCTTAAGGTAAGAGGAGAGTACAGAAACAATGTGCAGGTTTAAAAAAGAATTTTTGGATTTTCAAATTCATCTTGAGTCAGTTTTATGGTTCTATTCCTAATAATAATAATAATAAAATCAAAAATTATGTATAGTGGCATAAAATTACTCTCAATGTTCTGCTATCTTTTTAAAGTTCATATTATTTATAATCATATCAATTTTCAATCACTGATAGTGATTTTTATACTTTTTCCTCTCTCTTGCAAGAGATTTATTAATCTTTTTTTAAGGAATCAGTTTTTAAGGAATCAACCTTTTGCTCATTCCTCACATATTTTTAGTTTATGGATTGTTGCTTCACATTTTGATTCTACATACATTATTTTCCAGCTTACATAGTGCAAAGGTTTCATTTGCAATTCTACCTGAATTTTCTCGAGTTAGAAACTTAGAGCACTGATTTAAACACATGTTTTCTGCTACCAGCTTAACTCATCCCTGCTATGTCTTTCATTCCTGATGGCATTAGGGCTTGCCCATCTTCTCTATGTCCATCAAACTGTCTATATGAAATAAACAACTTTCTATTCAAATTCAAGTGTGTCTTCATTGGAGGAGAGAGGGAGACAAGAGGCAGAAGAGATGGGAAGGTGGCGATCCTCTCTGTTGACACAAAGTGGCTCATGAGAGAACTGACGGAGTTGATAATTTCCCATGATGATGACAGGAAAGCAAAGATAACATTGAGTGATCCCTGCTTTTTACTAAGGGGAGAGGACCTATAATGGGGGAGACTAAAAGAGTTGTGTTCTTGTGACCTTGGATAACTGATTTCCGAAGCCAGTCTTTCCTCACCTTTAAGACAGCAGGCATGGATAATTCTCTTTAGATTTTTCTCTCTACTATAATCGAAGTTTCGAAGAACAGATCACTTTCCATATAATAAATATTGTTGGTATTAAAAAGACTTCTACTGACAGCGGGATTCAACGGGTTTTAATGCCTCCCTCAGGAACGTAGGAAAGCCTATGGGTAAAATACCCCCAACAATATTTTATAGTCAAGAAAAGGAATCAAACTTGAATCTGTGTCAACCAGGTAATGACCGTCAGTTTGCATACTCCTCTTTTTTTATAGTTATAGAGTTCTTTTGGTTCTGGAATAAGATAGGATCCATCAATAAAAATCATCAAGGATAACAAGAAGAAAAGTTTACTCAATTGGGTTTTAGCATTAAAGTATCACCTATTCTATTTTTTTTGGTAGAAAAAAACTAAAATAACAAGACATTTGCAGAAGACAAACTTCCATAAAAGTCATAAAACAAAGCACAGTTACAGTTCATTAAATAGTTATGATGAAAACCACGTTAACCTACGATGTTCACCTGATAAGAACAAGTACAGATAATAAATAAAGTTTAATTCTCCCTTTGATAACAGATTTTTCTCTCTCCCATTTTCTTAGAACACTTTCCTTAGAAAATGTCTGACTGCAATTGCCTTCTCCTTTTAATGTGAACCTACATACAAGCATGAATACACACACACACACACACACACACACACACACACACACACACACTTTGAAAACTTAACAGGCCAGTTTGATGATATTTAGTATACGTATTGTCTTTTCTCAAGGATCTGGGTGGCATCTCTTTGAAATGTGTACACTGGAAAAAAAAAAAAGACAGTCATTTAACTGATATAGTGACTTCAGTTGTCATAGTTGAAGCAAAGTAAACTATGTGTGACTGCCCTTTTAGTGGAGAACTGTTCACTATTTATCTTGAAGACATGTGAAATAGTTGTATTTATTTGACTATGAAAAGAGGAAGATTTTTTTTCTATCCTCAAATTCTTGGCAAAATTTCTGTGATGGTTAGGTCAGGGTTAGGGTTATCACAGTTTGGTTCAGTGTTTATTTGTAATGCAAGAGTATTCTTTCCTGTTAACTTTGTGGTGAGGTGTTCCGGACTGGGCTGTGACTTTATTTTTAAGTCTATATTCCTCACTTACTGGGATTGAATTCAGAACAACAGGCTGAGACTTCCAAGCATATTTCCCAGTAAATACCTTCTTACCTATCCAGACTCTTCTGATGTCTGTTCCAACACACCACCTAGGTCACTTTGCCAGAGGTACACTGCTCTGTGCAGGAGAGGGAAGGGAGAGAAGGGAGAATCGAGTTTAAACCTACATTTTTCTTCACCTTCTTTTCTGTCTGTTCGTTCCCCTGTTAGCTACAGAACTGAGTAGGATCCCTCTTCTCATGCATGCTGAGGGCGAATGCTAGACTGCATTGTTCATGAGTTCAAAACTGAAGCATAGAGAGTTACCTGGAAGCTGTTCAAGTACTTTAGGTCCCCGGGCTCAGAGGGGCCTCTTTCAAGATCCTAGGAAGGGGTTTATGTGGTCTTGTCCTTATAAAATTTGCAAAAGTAACATCTTCCTATATTCCTTTTGATAAAGAAGATGAACGGAACCATGAAAGCTTTAGGCTCCTGCTGTGGAAGAAAGTGAGAAACAGCAAGGGAGCAGGCTGGAGTGCAAGAACAGCTCTGAATTCACGCATGCTCGAAAGATGGAATCTTTAGGCATTTTCCCCAGGACAGCCAGAGTGGTTCCACAAATAAAAAACAAACAAATAACCTTTTTGTTTCAAAATTATTTTTAAACAATCAGAAAATAAGTTGCTCAAATGACTGAATTCTTGACATCCGGCTAAAATCCTGTTGTAAATACCCCCCTAATTCATCTGTTTTTCTTCTGCATAACTTACTTCACAAAATCAAACAGGGCATACAAAATAAACTGGTTGAACATCACAATGAATGAACAATTTTTAAAACAGAATGTTTTTGATAACAGGAACTTGTAGGAACTAAGAATGTAAGTTGTAAGTGTGTAGTGTGAATATTCTCTTGCTGTCATTTATTAAAGGCATTTCATAAAAATGTATAAATTACCATTTATGTGTCATTTGTTTGTATAAGTCCATTATGCTATGTGTTAGAAGGAAATGACAGCCTGTTTCCCATGTGAATCATTTCAATTAAAATCACAGCATCCATTAGGCACAGCAACCGATAGGTCAGGGTATGGAATGCGCAGAAAGAGACAATAAAAGCTTTGGAGGATATGCATACCTCCAAAGTAAAAAGCAAAACAGAGGATATTCATCAGCCAGGAATAAGAGCTTTTCCTTGGTGAAGGAATGGGGTTCTCCCACATGTTTTACTGTTAGCAAAAATAGAAGAAGAACTAGAATTCAGACTCTTACTGGCAAGGCATGACGCGCTCAGGTTTAAAGGGAGGCAAGTGATACAGGCTGACTTTCCCTGGCCCCATCCTTCTCTTCTAGTGGCCCATATCTTTTAAGAGCCCCAGTCTGTGGTGGGTGGGTTACTGAAATTGGCTAGACCTTTGCCCTATTCTTTCCTTCATCATGTTTCTCTCTAATGTTTCCCTTATCATTTCACAAAATGAATGTCACACACAGCTGAAAGAAAAATGGAACAAGAAAAGAGGTTTCTTCCCATTGTTTTTAGACTCCAGTTGAGGAGGAGCCTCAGTCTGTACATGACATTGTGAACCATCTGTAATTCCATCTGGATGAAGAGGCTGGTCAGATCCTATGTGGTCAGGGCTACATCTGGACCCTAGATGTGTCAGGGGGTCTGAAGACTACTCGGGTTAGCTCTCCATTCCTGTTAAGCATATGACGGTGAAAACATATTGGCTGTAATGGCAGTGAAGGAAAGAGACCTCAGTAGACCATACCCCACTATTATTATCTTTCTTCCTTTTTGTGGCCAAAAGAATTTGTTTAACTCTTTTCGAGGATGCATTTTTATTATTATTTTTACTGTGTGTGTGTGTGTGTGTGTGTGTGTGTGTGTGTGTGTGTGTGTGTACATTAGGGTACACGTGGAGGCCAGGAGAGGGCATCGGATTCCCTAGTCATAGGTGGCTGCGAGTTGCCTCACCTCTGCAAGAGCAATAAGCACTCTTTAGCTAACTGAGCCCTCTCTCTATCATTGGCTCTCAAAATTTCAAAGCAAATGCTATTGATGTATTTCACAGGTCGTGGCATGCACATGTAACAAACTCGAGGACTTCATGCCATTGAGCAGTGTGCCTCTTGCTGTAGACATGGCACAGTTGTGATGTGTGTACATCCCTCGCTGGCACACAGCCTTTATGTACAAAGTGTCTATGAAATTGTCATGGAAAGCTTGTTAAATTTGGCAAAGAAAGTAAGCCTTGCTAATTTTAACACTTCCAAATATCAAAGAAAAGAATAAATATTAAAAGTAACAACAAGGCAAAAGTTGAATCCAACACATAAAGTCAATATGTTGGGGGCTGTTCTGAACATGAGCAATAACCACAGGCACCTACATAATTAACCCTAGCCCCATAGCTAAGTTTTATACATTATAATAGGACAAACTCCATTGACTTAGCCAAAGGAAACAAAGCAGGAACCTTTGGTCAAAGTGACATAGAATATATAAGTTCTTAGGTGATTTTTAAATCAAGCCTTTTGCTTTTGATATGAACTCCTAAAACTTGAAAGCATAGGCAGACAATTTAAAAAAAAAAAAACAGATAGAAAACCAAAATCATGTACTATGATATGGTAGTCAGTTCTAGCTTGAAATTATTATTTTTAGAAGGCTAATTTAGTTTCGTGAACATTTTGAGGTTGTGACACTTTACAATTATTTAGAGCATTTCGAACTTTTAAATTTAACATAATATAATAATGACCGAATGAGGCTTTACAAGGCATTGCTGATGATGAGCTAAAATAGCCATATCTGCTTCAAAGTTACTTGTGTGAGCCCCTGTGGTGACTTTGCTTTTAGGTAGTCTAAGCCTTTGCTTAAGAAGTATGTCCAAGCTTGTACTTTGCAAAGTATTCCCAATGACTTTTGTACCCAAGATCTACACCATCACCTTCAGAAGCCTAGAGAATCTGAGGAAAGTCTCTGACTTCTTGGTTCCATTGCTATTGTTTTCCTCTGTATTAACACAGAGTTTACTTCACTTGTCAGTACCTTAAAAACCATGAGCATGGAGTACCAGCTATGGTCCGATGTTATTAGTACAATGGCCACTGTTTCTTTGATTTGGCACTTCTTCCATTTGCCTTGTGGGGCCTGTCTTGTACATGCCAAGACCTTAAGCAGCACCCCTGACCTTGACCCGTCTCCAGATACTGACCATGTCATCCAGGCAGGAAACTGTCCCCTGTGGTGACTTCTGTGATGAGTAATAGGACTTTAGCGCTGTGAGTGTAGTCCAGGTCAGCATGCCTAGGGTGGACAAGGCCCTGGATTCTATCTGCAACATCAAAGAAAATTAAAAAGGCCTGATTGGTATCCTTCACCAACATTGATTTACACCCACATGTGATTTCCACAGAGCAATTTGGACATTATTCCCATTCCTTTTCCATAGCTATGAAAGACAGTTGGGAAAGCAAGCAAAGCAAGATGGTAAGCTATCAGGGTGGGGGTGGGGGCTGGAACTAAGCTGCATCATCTAATCAGTGTGGAGAAAACACACACAAGAATTGCCAGTGGGTTATTCCGTGGTCCTTCAAAAATCTCCATCTCTTACACATATGAATGCAAAGATCAGTAGCTTTTCAAGTAAGAAAGAATAGGCTTTGTGTAGTCCAAAGTGGTTTTCAGTGAGACGGGACATTTACATTTGTCCTTGCTACTTTCCTGGGGTGTGCCATGGCAGAATCCTCACCCAGGGTGAACCTCCCACCGCTGCCTCATCACACCGGCCTGCCTGTTGTCATTTTTGATGTGGTCTCACAGAGTCCTGCTCAGAGCTGACTTAGCTGGGCTGCTCCTTACAGAAAAGTTAACAAGCACGGGCATTGAGGAACCGGCGCTCCTGCAGGGATTCTGACCCCAGGCCACAGATTCAGTAGTGAGTTTATGGCTTCATAGCATGTTTTTAATTTAGTCACCTCAAAGATTTGTATTTCTCAGACTTGCAAACTGCCCACCCGCTCCCATCCCTTGAGGGTCTTCTACCCCCCTTCCAACCCCAGAGGAAGTTTCTCTTGTAAAGAGCAGAGCCCAGCTAGGGAGCTAATGAGCTACACACACTGCTTGATGCCCACTCTCTCCCTCTTCAAAGGCGGCTGACAGGGGGCTTTGTGTTTGTGCACTGCCAAAGTCGACACAAATCACCCCCTATGCCGCCACCTCCTTCGAATTATTTTCTATTTATCAGACTTGGTCATTCAGAGTAGTTTTTAAAGTGGATGTTGACAACTGAAACTTTGGATACACATGACAAGCAAAATAATTCCTCTTGAAGTTGTCCTATTTACACAGGAATTAACATTCTGATGACTTTGCATGGTGAGTTTTGTTCGATTTAACGTGAGTCTTCTTATTTCCAGTGAACTTGGGTAGGGAGTTCTTTGTTAGGATGGCTGTCCTGGGCATTACAACAGGTTTAACAGGCCCATAGCAGGTACTGGGGGATGGCCTTCTTAGCCCAATGTGAAAAACAACATTTTCCCACTCATTGTCAGTGTCTCTTGAAGGATAAAACTGTTTCTGACTAAGAAAAGCTGATGGAATATAGCGCTGAGTATTTGCCACTTGGTTATGTCCTGGACACAGGGAGAACATTACACTGTCCCCACTAAAAAAGACTGAGCTGCAAACCAGGTGGCTGTATGTCTCCCCCAAGGGAGAACTCTCTGTGATTAAATACATTTATATTTTTATCAACACTGTTAACAGTTGTGATATGCAGAGGAAGCCATTTGATAGAAAAACAGGTTTTTATAGCCTAAGAGTAGTAAGTGATGGGCTAGAGAGATGGCTCAGAGGTTGAGAACGTCTGGATCCTTCAGAGGACTCAGATTCATTTCCTAATATCCACACAATTGCCTCTCAGTCCAGGTCCAGGGTATGTGATGCCCTTTCCAGGCCTCCACAGGCACCAGGCACACAGAGAATGCACAACATGCGTGGAGGCAAACACTCATACCCAGAAAAAGAGACATTTGCTCTGGGTTTCATACAGTATTCTCCCTTCCCACAGACTCTCTTCAGAGTGGTCAGGGGAAAGCTGGGCCTTGAAACAAGGAGATAGTGGTGGAGATCGTTCATCTGTGATTAGATAACAAAAAGCCAATTACCTACGATGCTTCATGAAGAAAATAGTACCAGAGCAACATCTGACAGAAGGTATCACATAGAATTAAGTCAATAAGTTCTTTGTATTATTAAAGCATATGATGCATTTGTTGCTAATATTTTTACTAGCTGTATTTTGATTTTCTGAAATGGTTTATTAGAAAATGGCACCAATTTTTTTTTTTACTTTTTTTATTGGTTTTTATTGAGCTCTACATTTTTCTCTGCTCCCTTCCCTGCTTCCCCCCTCTGCTTCAACCCTTCCCCAAGGTCCCCATGCTCCCAATTTACCTAGGAGATCTTGTCTTTTTCTACTTCCCATGTAGATTAGGTCTATGTATGTCTCTCTTAGGGTCCTCATTGTTGTCAATTTCTTATTTTGAAGTCCAGTGAGTGATGCTTGACCACCACACCTGGCCCATGATGCTACTTACGGTTTGAATATATAGAACGGATTTCCAATGATTTTCCTTCAGCCATTGGATTGGTCACCTTTGCACGTGTTTTTGTGTTTCTTACATTTCAGTAAATGGTGTGTATTTATAAATCATTCTTAGATTTTTTTTTCCTACTTTCTAATTCTACCATCTGTATCAGTTCTGGTCAGTTCCAATTGAGTTGCCTTTTGATTTTTCTTGCCATATAGCATTATCTTTTTCTCTTTGTCTATGTGATTGGCTTTTCCTTGATTCTAGATAAATTTATGAATGCCTTTGCACTCCTGTATCCTTGGGCTTTATTCTGGGATGTATTTACTTAGAAACAATTTTATATTCTTGAGTATGTTTTAACATTGGTCAGGTCAGACCAGTCAGTGCTCAGCCCAGGCATAATTATCCTTCCCTACCCAGGGAAACATTCTGAGCATTTCCCAGTGCACTCTGAGCTGGAAGTTTGTCTATTTTTCCAGTTCGGTACTGGCAGTTTTCCCATCTCTGTGGGAATGCCAGAAACTATTTCTTGTCCTCTTAAGTGGTTCTTTCCCTGGATTTAATGTGAACAGTTTCCTCACGTACCAATAAATAATATGATGTGTACTTAAAAAGACGTCAGGTTTACGATTTCTTCTTCTTCCTTCTACCCTTCCTTACCCTCTTCTTCATTATCTCCTTCATTTATGAATTATGCCTTGGATTTCAGATAAAAAAGTAGAAACATTTTAGAACCCAGTTGCATGGAAATCAAAGAAGAAGAAGAAAGAAAATTAAGAAAGTCCAAAGACTAGTTTTAGTGCCTGTTAAACTTTAGAACCTAGAGGTTTGAAATTGAACCAACAAGAACCTAAGAATGAGTAGCCAATGAGATAAGAAAAATCAGTAATGGGTGACAACCTTAAAAAAATCAAACACATAAATGAAATAAGGATGGGTCAACTACAACAAATGTTACTGAGATAAAAAGTGAGATTTAACATTGAATTTTCATGGACAGGCCTTTTTCATTTTATTAACCTTCAAGGTCTAAAATATTGGACAAATTACACTCACTAAATTAAATTTTAATGGGGATAATGATTTGATGTGGGAGTCCCCTCTGTTTGCTGTGATTACCATTAATGAATACAGAAACTGCCTTGGCCTATTGATAGGACAGAACTTAGGTAGGTGGGGAAGACAAAACTAAATGCTGGGAAAAAGAAGGGTAGAGTCAGGGAGCCGCCATGGAGCCGCCAGAGACAGATGCTGAGAATTTTATTGGGTAAGCCACAGCCTCGTGGTGATACACAAATTAATAGAAATGGGTTAAATTAATATAAGGGTTAGCTAATAAGAAGCTAGAGCCAATGGGCCAAGCAGTGCTTTAATTAATACAGTTTCTGTGTGATTATTTCGGGGCTAAGCGTCCAGGCGGCTGGGAACCAACAAACCTCTCTCCCCCAACAATGATCCGTAATATGCTCACATCCTTACTTATTTTTTTGTCTGTGTTTAATCTGGAGATAAGTTCATGTTTTCTGGTTTTCACTATCTAGAGAGTTAAATCTCAAAATGGAAGCCAGCACAGTGCCATCTCAGGGATGGAAGGTGTTCTGAGGTCGGCCACTCCACATGAGAACATGAAAAGGACCATTATAGTGGGTGGGCTCATCTTTTCTTAAGGAAGAATGACCTGCTTTAATATAAGTTGGGGCTAAATCTCAAGTTTAATTCTGCGTTGATTTTTAAAATATTTTTAAAACACATAAACACCCTAAATAATACTGGAAATACCTAAGAACCTGAAAGAACAATTTGTTCGAGACCATGATCTGTTTTACTACCTCTTTACTAATGCTTCCCTCTGTCTGTGACTCAAATGGGAAGACAAAACTTCACAATGACGTTTCTTGTTTCTGATTTTTTGCCTTAGATTATTGCTGTTTGGTAACACTAAAATAAATTTTAAAAGTTAGTGAACATGGTCAATAATTTACATACATAATTCAACATGTTGGCTTAATTTCCATTTTACAAATGGCTCACTTAAGGCACTATATTCTTTTGAAGTAGGCTACCAGCTTAGTGAATGACTAAATGTCATTCAGTGGTGGGAACTAAGAATACTTCAGTAAAATAATTTCTCAATGAGACAAATTGAAGAGACTCTGTGAGAGACTTAAGAGAATCACCAAGAGCCTTCTCAGGGTCTAAGGAAGTGCCAGTGAGTATCTAATGATGCCCTCTGTCTCCACAGCCTGAGGCCTTGCCCGTGGAGTCTCCTAGAGCTACTTCCATAGAGCACTGAGAAGCTGGCAGATCCTCAGGGCTGCCCTTGTTTTCAAACTCACAAAACCCTTCCAGTGACTTTCCTGAAAATTAAGGTGCAGACAGAAATATGCAAATTTTCAACCACACAACCATATTTTGGAAGTTACCAGTATAGAAGTACAATGTGCTTTGAGCTAGTGGTTTTTGGTTTTGGTTTTGGTTTTGGTTTTGGTTTTGTTTGTTTGTTTGTTTATTTTGCAATGAACATGATTTATCCTCCTTTCCTGGGTCATTAGCATTGTAATTACTCGGTAAGTTTTCCTTCAGGCACTTGAGTCCACAGACTGGAGAAATCTGAGTCCCTGACCCAAATTTCTCAACTATAGAACAGAAGCATGGCTGCTTCAATTATCTCCTGGCTACTGCTGTACCCTATGTGAGGTCTATATCCATTCCAATCAAATGCAGAGAAGTTGCCACACTGCATGGAATTACCTTCTGGGAAGTGTTCTGCTCCACTAATGCAGTGTCTGGCCAAGGAGGAGTAATAAGAGGCTGTCTTCTGAGCATCATGGAAATCATAGATCACAGGTAATGCTAGGCCCGCGTCAATCCAACACTTCTTCCTCCATATTTCACTGGGTGCTTCTGGTATAGGCCAAAGAGATTATGGCCCAGGTGCTACAAGAAGCCAATGAAGGTATGGTACCTCAGCAGGAAGCTCTTCCGCCAATTTTTGTGGGGACTATGGTTATACACATACCAGATACCCAGGTTCTCAGCCTGGATTTTGAAGTAGCCAGGGTTCTCATGTCTCAGTGATATTTTGCCTGATTTCTTTATAGCTTCTGAGCAGAGGGGAAGACAAAGGGATGGCCCATCCCCTGATAACCGCGTTCTTTTTAACTGCACTGCAACTTCTGGTGCCCATGATGATAAACAGCAGAAAACCTAGTTTCGTCAAGGTCATTGTTGAGGTGAAGGTGTCCTTGAACTTCTGATTCTTTTCATCTCACCTCCAAATGCTGGGATTACAGGCCATCAAATCTGACTATTAAAAAAAGGAAAATTTAACAATCAAATTGCAATAAAATCATTGAAGAAAAAATACAAACCTTCAGTTTGCATGCATTGAGCTCCATACAACCCTCACTATTTTGTCCTTGTTTTTCACATTGTTACCACAAGTGAGCGAACTCTTACAATAGACTGAATTTTGGGTTAAATCACTAGAAATCCCCCCCGATGATGTTTTGAAGATCCTTTATTCCCACCCTTTGTCTTTCTCCAGTTTTCAGATACCACTTTGGGCTCTAATGGAATGAATTGCCTTTTCCTCACCAAGGAAACATCCTCAGGACAAAGCTTTATCATAATACTGATAATATTGCAATCCCGTGGGAGTCACTTTTGATTAAGCTTATATTTTATATCCTTTTATGTTCAAAGGACTGGTTTGCACAATGTAATTCAGATAGAATAGAATAAAGCAGAGGCAAGCAGCTCAACTGCTAGAATGTTTGCCTTGTATATATGAGCTCTAGGTCCAATCCCTAGCATCCTGTAAACGAGGTGTGGTGGGGCATGCCTGAAATTCCTAAATTCCTGCCCTTGGGAAGTGGGAGTAGAAGGATCAGAGTCTGGGACTGTCTTCTACTACAAAGCTAGGTCGGAGGACAGCCTCTGGTGCATAAGCTCCTGCTGACCAGCTGGTGGGGAGCTAGGTTTTTTGTTTGTTTGTTTTTGTAAGACTGCAACTAATATCTAGCATCTCTTATACAAAACCGAAGAGAATAGGTCAAGTGGAGATGTCTTCGTTAGTTTAGCACATGTGACTCTTAACATTTTAAAATGCTGTCTCCCATTTGCTCAAAAGCAGAAAAAAAAAAATGGCAGGGATGCAGGTAGGCAAACTGTAGGTCTAGGTAGACTAACTGTAGATCTTGACCTCTCCTGCCTTTCCCCAGATCCTGCAACCCCGTCTCAGCCCAGCTCTGTAGCAGAACCTGCGGCAGCCTTCCCCTCTCTCTGCCCCATCTCCAGCAGATCGCACAGTTCTTCTTCAGCCTTCCTCCCCACTCATTCCTTTCTCTCAGTACCCACCTCCAGCAGGTGTTACCCGTGGAATCCCCTGCAAAGCCTGTCAGAGGAGCAAGGAGGCCAGGAAAGCAGTTAGGCAAGCTTCAGATCTTCATTCTCCCTCTTCTCCTCCAAATACGTGAGGGGACATTCATATTTGATGCTGCTTTAGTGACCAAGAACTGAGACTAGATAGCCCAGTGACCTAGCTGGAAACCAAATACTACTTACTCTTCTTAAAAAAAAAAAAGTAGCAATAAAATGAGTCCTAATGACATTCTGTTATACTCATTGATCAGCCATCGGCCATGGCCAGGAAAGCTTCCGCGTGCAGCAGATGGAAACAAACACAGAGACTCAGCCTTAAATGGGATGTCTCCATCAAATCCCTCCCCTTAGAACTCAAGGGAACCTTGCAGAAGAGAAGACAGAAAGACCCTTCATGGGTCTGCATCAGATTTGTCTTAGAACTTAAAGAAGTGGAAACGTGCCCCATCCCTAACCCAGAAGCTATTTCCAACTAATAATCACTTGCAAATGAAAAATTAGTTTTCTACACAGGAATCTCACTGGGGGAAAAAATAAACTACTCTTAAGGGTTGGACACGTACTCGGCAGTAAGTGACCGACAGAAAATGAATTCAAGGGCATCACTGGAAATTTCTTGTCTCATAATGTTGTATTGTCTTTTTTTATTTTATTTTTCTTCTTTTTTATTTATTTATTTTTCCCTACATGTCCTTTGTATCTATATTATTGCTCCCAGCTTTGTGTCTTCATGGGATTCCTCGGTGTGTAAATGGTGGATCTTTGCATCTGCTTCTGCCTCTTGTGCCTTTTGGGGGCTCATCTCCTTCTGTTTATTTCTCTTGTCCTATTCTGACGTGTTTGGCTTTGTTTTCTTATTATATTTTATTATTATCCCTTAGAATCCTGTCTGTTTTAAAATGAGAAGCAGAAAGGGGGTGCACTCTCACTCTAGGGGAAGTAAGGAAGAGGAGAGGGAAGGAAAATCATAATCAGAATACATTGTATGAAGAAACCTATTTTCAATAAAATAAAAAAATACAAAACAATGAGGCCTTTACACTTGAGCCTTCAAAAACATATGTTGTTATGAATACCTAGAGTTCTAATCGAGATCTTTACTGAGCAACTCCTGCAGAAGTAGTTTTGGTTGTGTAACTTCCTTAAATAAAAGAAAAGAGGGTTAGGCCACTGTGTAACAAGGGGTTGAGTCAAGATTGGGTAGCTTGTGAAGTACAGGGCAAAAATATCATCATCTCAGAGGTTTAGGGAGCACAAGTTAGTTTCTTGCTTGCACCAGTTACCCAACATGCATTGACAGGAGCTCTCTGTCTCTTGGCCTACTACAATTCCTCAAAGGCCAGCTACTGCTCTGTCTTCCCAATTGAGTGACAGAGAACTCACATGAACTCACAGACCCTCCATGGGTCTGCACCAGAGGAGTCCTAGAAGTTAAAGAAGCGGACGCGTGCCTCCATCCCTAAGCCAGAAACTACTTTTTTCTGCCAACCCAAGTTCTTTCTTAAAGCTTGCTCTCAGAATCATGTTCCATTGGATCTAGCAGCTGTGATGTGAGAACTCTTCAGGCTTGATATGGAACAACAATTGTGTGACTGTCAACCCTCCGGTGATTCTCAGAGTTCCTGTTTGGGTTTTTAGACCAGGGTTAAAAACAACTGTGAGTATCTTCAACTATAAAAGCTGGTTATTGTCTAATTGTCCAATGCCAAACATGTAGGTTAGGAATGTGTCCAAAGGATGGGTGAGCTGACAGTTGACTTTAGCTCACCTATGACACAACAGACTAGACAAGTGGCTGAAGAAATGGGCTCAGCAGTTAGGAGCACTCGCTTCTAACTGGATCCAGGTTTGGTTCCCAGCACTCACATAAAGAGGCTCACAACTGCCTGTAACTGCAGCTCCAGGGAGTATATTGCCTTATTCTGGCCTCTGTGGACACCCACAATATACACATACACATCAGACAGACATAAATAAAAAGATAAATCTTAAAAGTAAATAACAGACTAGAAGATATAAGACCCTCTCTGTGGTAAGCAGTGTGGTCACCTGCATCTTTGTTTCTAGTCCCACCTTATGCTTATTCAAATTCTTATTCAAACAGAGTTAGGGTCCTTACTAACTCTTGATATTGAGGTTTAATTCTTGACTTCAAATATATGCAAAAATAATTGATTCTGGTATTTTCCAAATTATTTCAGGAACTGTTCCAGTGGGCACCTTATTTCACTGCAAATGTTATGCCACCAACAACTATGTCAGTTCCCTGTGTCTGTTTTTACAGCAGCATGATGTGAATGTGTAATGTTTTAGATCTACTAGTGGCTTCATATACACTGCAATTTTTAATTCTCATTTCAAATGGGGATTTTATATTCGTCCACCATTAATCTACTCCTTAGCCTGTTACAGGTCCCTACAGTTTGTTTCATGTGGATCACATATTCGGCTTTCTCCGTAGCTTGGGATATGTGTGTAGGTGATTTATTCACAGGTTAAGAAACAGGGAAAATGTTAGACAAAATCATACAAAGTCAAAAAGTTTGAAATTAATTTTTTAAAAAATTATCTGGCATCTTGTCCTATTACAAACTTCCTTGTTAATTAATAAAATCACCTAAGCCCCAAATAACTCCAAAAATGTAATTTTGTTAGCTGGACATGAGGTTTCATGTCTATAATCCAAGTATCTGGAAGTATCTATTAATTCCTTGTTAATTAATAAAATCACCTAAGCCCCAAATAACTACAAAGATATAATTTTTTTAGCTGGACATGAGGCTTCATGTCTATAATCCAAGTATCAGGAAAATTGCTGTGTATTTTGAGGCCAGACAGAGCTATGTAATGAGTTACAGTCCAGCCTGGTCAACAGTATAAGAGCCTATAACAATAAACAAACAAATAAATAAAAATCTAGTAAATTACATCATATGACATCAATTTTCACTTAAGCTAGATCCCTCAACTACATCTGTTTTATTTGTCATACTTGACTTTTTCATCTGTTTCCTTTATCACCTTATGTTTTAAAAATTATTTATTTATTTATTATTTTTGGTTTTTTGAGACAGAGTGCCTCTGTATAACAGTCATGGCTGTCCTGGAACTTATAGAGATCTGCCTGCCTCTGTCTCCCAAATGCTGGGATTAAAGTCATGTGCCACCTCTGCCATGCTTATTTCCCTTTCTAAATTGGCAATCAAATGGCCTGATCGTTACGAACAACTATGAATTTATAACAGAAAATCCTAACAAGTGTACTCCTAAAAGTGAAGATAACTACCAGGTTTATCCTAGTGAAGACTCCTAGTAATGGGGGATATGGAGCCTGAACGGTCCATCTTCTCTAACCTCTTGAGGATTTCAGAAGTGAAACTGGGACACCAACCCCGCCACAAAACTCTCTACCTATGATTTTTCCTGACTGCAAGATGTGCTGGGGTCCAGGTGGCACAGAACTTGTGGGAGCGGCCAACTAATGACTGGTTCGGCTTGAGACCCGGGCCATGAGAGGGAGCTACACCTGGCACTTCCTGGAGGGTCGGGAGTCAGAGGGTGGGTAGCCTAGAGATCCAGGACAGAACCAAACACTGCTGGCAATAAAAAATAAAGTCAACGAAATGATCCCTAATGATAGTCAACATAATCATCACCAGAGGGGCTTCATCAAGCAACTGATAGGAACAGATGCAGAGACCTATAACCAAACAATAGGCAGAGCCGGGGAATCCCTCAGGAAAGAGAGGAAGGATTGTAGGAGTCAGAAGTATTAAAGATACCACAAGAACATGGCCCACAGAATCAACTGACCCAAGCTCATAGGGCCTCACAGAGACTGCAAAAAAGCATCAGGGAGCCTGTATGGGTCTGACCTAGGTCCTCTACATACATGTTATGGTTGTGCAGTTTGGTGTCCTTGTGGGACTCCTAACAGTGGGAGGGAGTGGGGGCTGTCTTGGTCTGCTCTTGGGACCTTTTTCCTCCTATTGGGTTGCCTCATTCAGCCTTGATATCAGGGTATGTGCCTAGTCTTATTATAACGTATTATGCCATGTTCAGTTGATATCCCTGGGAGTGCTGCATTTTCCTGAGGGGAAATGGAGGAGGAGGAGTGTTCTAGAAGAGAGGGGAGGTGGGGGCAAAGGAATGGGAGGAGAGGAGAAAGGGGAAGCTGTGGTCAGGATGTAATATATAAGAGATGAATAAAGAAGGAGGAGGGAAAGAACATTATGTTGTGGAATATTAGTTTAAGATGTGTTACATTTGTTTATTGTGTGGAACATTTGTTTAATGATGCAAGGATGTGTTGCATTCTCTTATGTTGCATTTGTTTAATCCTGTAAAGCTGTGTTACGTTGCCTGTCTTAAACACCTTATTGGTCTAATAAAGAGCTGAACAGCCAATAGCTAAGCAAGAAAGGGGTAGAAGGGGCAGAGAGAATAAATAGAAGAAGAAAAAGTGAGAAGGGAGCATGAAAGGAGAAGGAGAGGTGGACTCCAGGGGTCAGCTATCCACCTACACAGCAAGCAAAGGAGGAAGATAGAAAGAAAGGTGTACAAGAAGATAAAAACACCAAGGCATAAGATAGATGGGATAATTTAAGTAAAGAAAAGCTGGCTGGAAACAAGCCGAGCTAAGGCCAGGCAATTATAAGCAAGAATAAGCCTCCATGGATTTATTTGGGAGCTGGGTGGAGGGCCCCCTCTAAGAGAAAAAAAGTAAAAGAAACAACTACAACATTGGAGTAAGTAGCTTGTGGTTTTGACTCATCAAATTCTTAGTTTTCTATTTTGTGATTCTATAGTACTTTTTATTGCTGATGCCTGGAAATAATGAATCAGTTTTATCTACATTTTATTGGCTTTCAGGACAAGAATGTGCCTCTTAAATGAGAGCTTTAGAATCTGAATTGCCAGTGAAGCCATGTTGTTGTAGAGGCTTTGGGGAGGTGTTCATGGTGTCAGAACTCGGCCACCTTTGAGAATGTTCAAGCCATTCCCTTTCTCTCTCACCCATCTATCCACAGCCTTGGAACATATCAAGAAAGGTCTCACTGGGTGTATTTGATCTTGGACTTCCCAGTCTCATCATAACCGTGAGAAAGTAAATTTCTGTTCTCTATAAATTTATCCAGTGTCAAGTATGCTGTTATAGCAGCAGAAAACTAAAGTCTTGATCCAACCAAGTATAATGTCAGGCTTATTCACAGTTGAGTGGAGACTCCCAAGCCACACGTTATTAAAGTCAGATTGGTGGTGGCTCAAGGATCACATATCAGAAGCCAGGGCAGGAAGAAAAGCCATTCTCACGGTGGAATAAGAGAAAGAGTAGGAAGGGGAAGGGAGATGAAGGCTAAAGGGAGAAAGAAGAGAACAGGAAGGAGCAGGTAGCACATCTCCCTTGCCTGGCGGGAAGTACTCTTTCTGGAAGTTCATGCAGCAGAAGCCTGGGTTCATGTGCCAATCACTGGTAATAACAAGTCCCCTTGAGAGGCTAGAGACACAGGGGTAACCAAAAAAGGAAGTTGCCGACTTCTTCATAATTCGCTGTGGGTGGCCAAAGATGAGGAGTTTTGAAATGATCAGTAGCATCCCACTACCTGGGACTGACACATGCTTCTCACCCATGGTGACATGAGTCAAGGGAAGTTTATTAACTACATCCTGGAATTCACCCATTACCCAGTCACAAAATGACAGCTCTCCTTTAATGGAGAAGACGGATCATCTGACTTCCCCCAAATCCTTCCAATTTGGGTGTGCTCTTTTGATTTCTGTATTAAAGTGCATGAGGTTTCCCAATTTCAGTCTCTTTATTATGTTTCAGTGAAAAATTTAAAATATATTGTCTACTATACCAAGAAGTTCTCATATTTTTTATGACTTTCTCCTCTTCCTTCTTCTCATTCTTCTCATCTTCTTCTTCCCCCTCCACCTCATTCTTGGTGGCATTACTAAATTAATGTTGAGTATTGAGCATACAAGCAAGTGCTAGCCCCTAGTACCTTCTTTTGGTCCCAGTGTTAAAGAACTGTGAGATTAACTTTTCATTTCAGCACAAAGAGGATCCCAGTCTTGAGCCCTTTCACCTTTAAATGTCATCCTTGCCACATTTTCTTCTCCCTGTCCAACTAATTTCACCTTAAAGCTGTATTTGAAGTCTGCCTGTTTTCCTTGACCCCATTTACAGCTCGAGCTGTCTCCATTTTTGTTTTGAACATCGCAGTATCTGATTTCCTCACTCACCTTCCTAGTTCTCTATAATATTTTCATGATATAATGAAAAATAGCTAAAGGAGGTCTTTAAAAAAACACTTGTAAGTCAGGGGGCTGGGGGCTTAAATTAATGACAAGACACTTAGCCTCAGATTTTGTTTTTCCTCTTTTCTTAAAACATGCCTTGGCTATCCTCTGTGCAACTCTCAAACTCCATATCATGGACTACATTCGAAGAGACAAAGAACTTCTGGAGGAAAAGGACCGTAACTCTTTGGTTAGCATCGAATATTTAGACAATAGTGTTGCCTTTAGCACTATGTATGTGTGTGAATTTGATTAAGAACGGATGATGGAAAGTTGAGTCAGGATTATGAGAACTCCTGGAAATGGTCCAGCAAGAGTCCTTTGAATGAGCCCTTCCTTCCATGTGAATCATCCCCAAAGCCTTTCTGATCATCCTGACATTGTGACTATTAGGGCAAAATGACAAAATAGAACTGGCCAGCGGCATCCATGTTATCACTGAAGTGGTACATGTGGAAAAGTCTAGAGTTTAACGTAATAGTCCTACTTAAATATCAAACTTTGTTTAAAGTTTTGTTTTGATCTAATATTTTACCATTTTAAGGTCTTACTTGAAGGTTACCATTTTACTATTAACTTATACAAAACTAATAATATTGCTTGTAATAAAAAATGATGACTTGGTATGAAATAATAGATCTGGTTTGATAAACAATTCATGTAAATATAAAAATAGATCTACTGTCTTCTAGAGATAGTACACAATTTCAACAACGACGTGTTCTGTATCACTTTCCATCTATTATCACTAGGGTAAGAGTTGTAGTCTACAGGAATTAACTGGATTTTCTCCTTCCTGGCCCTGCAGGAGCTTTTCTTTAGATATCTTTCTGTTCATCATTTGTGCCACAGTCTGATCTGTAAATTTTCCTCATGGTAAACTAAATAATCCATGCGTAGGTAATTGTCTTCAGAATTAATTCACTAATTGGAGATAATCCCTTGTCACTACACTTACTCCGAGGTCAGTTGTTCAAAGTACAATGTCTTAATTAACCTTGACCCTTGCTGTGAGATTTTTTTTGCTATTTTTGTCTATGATTGACACTCCGAGGTTCAGGCAATATTATCCCTCAGTTGTATTCGCTAGCTATGAAATGTTGGCAAGTAAGTTTTCCTTCCTTTCAAATTCTGCACCGCAGGAGATAATTTTACAGTGGTTATCATGCACTCTTCATGTTACAGAGAATCTCTTAAAATAAGTAAAAAGCTATGCATCCTACCTCATCTTGCCCACTGTATAACAAAATCCGTATGTCACACCTTACCATCACTCATAGTAACTTGTTTGCTTTTTCCTTAAAAGTATCTTATTAATATCTCATTTTATATTTTCTTCCTTACTAACAGCTTGCCTTTTATGCTGGAAAGTATTATATAAAAAATATCATGTGTTTTAAGACTCACTATTTATTTTACATCTTCATTTCTTCATATTTGTAATTGTTCCATTGACATATTTCAATGCCTTTGCCTTCCATAAGAGTTCTACTTATGTATTGTATGCAATGACCCTTATTTATTAAAATTCACAAATCAAAGGCAGCACTTACTCCCTGGGCTACATAGTGAGACTCAGTCCCTTCTTTGGAAATAATTAAAACACAGATTTATGG